>JAJGOT010000428.1:557500-757370 GCA_022457155.1 Cladopsammia gracilis
AGGAAGGGAGAATGTGTTCATTAACAGATGCAGTAAGTCTTCGGTGTCTTTTGATTTAGGTCAATTAGGAGTCGAAATATGTAGGCCAAATAAACTAACGCGTACAAGACGAAGAACAATGACAACAAAGCTAAGCATGAAAAAATGTCTTTTAATCTGTATGTTTGCGACCGCAATGGGTTGTTTAGCACATTAGCCACCGAGCGCATTCGCTCAGTTCGGTTTGTTTGCGAACACAGTAATGGGTCGTTTGGCACATTGGCCACCAAGCGCATTCGTTCAGTTCGTTTTACTGCGACCACAATGGATCGTTTGATAAACTGGCCACCTAGCACACTCGCTCAGTTCAGTAAGTTTGTCACAGATCAGAGCAAATCGGCCCAACTCGTGATTCGGCTTATAGGTCGTTTTATGTCGCTCCTTTCACATGATTTGCAATCAACGATCCTTTGAAAGAAAAGACCTAACAACTCCTTTAAGTGGCACGGTAGCAAAGCAGTACAAATTATACCCATCAAATGCAAATACAAAAAGTTAAACAAATTGCGAACGAAAAGCACGTGTTTGAGCCAGCGTTGCAATGGTCAGCTGTGCTGTCTAACCGCACGAAAGCGAGGCAAAATGACCAACTAACACACGTCGAGAATCAAACCGGTATCTGAGTTAAATGGGACTGCTGCGAGCGTAGCGAGTGAGAGTACTTTAAAAAAATGTGGAACACGCCTCACGGAATTTATGCAAGAAATGAAGCAATAGAGCGTATGCACTCACGTGGCAAGCAGCTATGCAAATTTATTGGAACAAAAGAAAGTGTTAACATAAGAAAAGCGTTCAAATCCCACAGGATTGTTTTGGTACACCAACATGGCCGCCGTTCTATTGTTTTGGTACACCAATATGGCCGCCGTGACGTCATGTGCATACGCTCTATCGCTTGAAAAAGTACATGTCCCCAGTTACTATCCTTTTCTTCAAAAAATTATCACGATGATGAAAACAAAACAATATAGCCTTCCAGGCCTTCTCCCCGGCGGGGAATCGAACCCCGGTCTCCCGCGTGACAGGCGGGGATACTCACCACTATACTACCGAGGAATTCAGGTGAGAAAATGTAGCTTTATTCAGGAGTCCAGTTTTATTGCATTACGAGTAAAATAGCAGTTGAAATGAAATCACTCCTTCAGCGTATAACTCGTACATGCAAGGAACTTTAATGAGTAGAATTGACACGAAAAGCCGCTGATAAATTTTTCGACTATTTGCGACAAAAAAATGAGTTGAATCTGCAGCACTTTAAAGACAATTAATTTGCGAAGACAGCAAAATTGTAACGTGTACAACTGACGAACGACCATGATAAAAAGAAAGAAAAAACATGTTAGGCACCGATGGGATTTGAACCCATGACCTCCTGTTTACTAGACAGGCGCTCTAACCAACTGAGCTACGGCGCCTCTGGCTTAAAAAATCTTCCAGATAATTAACAAGTTTAACTCGTTGACTTTTTACGTTTTTGAGTGATTTTCTGCATATTAACGATCCATAGGATTTCGTGACTCCATATTTGGGGTTACCATGTAAAAGTGTTGCTGTTCTAAAACACTGAAGGCTCGAGTTTTCTAGAAACGTCATTCTGATGTAGTGTTTTTGCTTCGTTGAGCTATAACACCGACTCAAATCAGTATGGTTTGTATGCGATTTTTGGTAAGTTTACAGCGATTTTTATTTTTGGTAGCTGCCTGATGAGCATCATTAAGCGTGAAGGTAGCTAAGAAGTCCACTTTCTCAAAGAAGCGAGTAAGGTGATGTACTTCGTTTACGAATTTGGCTTGTTGTTCGTAGAACTGTAAAAATGGCCTCTCCGAAACGAAGTAGCCTTGGGACTCCACTACTGATAAATTTCTTGACCTACCACGGCATATTTTGGAAGTTGCGACTACTGAAGAACACAACAAGCGCGAAATTTCGGTGGTAGGTCGGAGTGGCTGTGGACTTAGTATAAATATGAAATATGTGGGGGAAGGAACGAACCCTGTCAAAAATTCTCGCTATTTCCCAGCATGCGGTGCGCTCGTGATGTTGAAAATCGAGACAAGGCCAGGATGCACTAGAACGAGAGGCTGTAGCTCGGCCCGGGCAACGAATAAGAGCATAACAAATCACTTCTAAGGTAGGACTAGGACTGAATTTTGTTGTAAATGTTGACTTTTGGGTTTGCAACGATGATTTCAATAAAAAAAACTGAAGGCAAAAACGTGATTTTTGTTGTTTTTCCGTTGACGTTAAAAACGGTCATTTTTCTTCTTCTCCAAATGCAAACGCTGATATTCTGCGAAAATCGCTGACCTTTTTGTGTTTATTGGGTGTCTCAATTTGAAGGACTTTCTAGTCAATGCTCACAACTGCAATGTTCGCGCGATTGAGAAAGTTCCATTTTTTTAAAGCAGTGGAGTCTTATTGGTCTTCTAAGACCAATTTTGGTCGGGACTGACGACAATGAGTTAATGTTTGACCAAACCTGCAAACTGTTGATATGTCAAAACCCACTGAAAACTAGGTTTTTGTACGATCAGCTATCAATGAAGGATAAAAATCAAACTTCGAACAGTCAGTCATAACAATTTGTCTCTCGAGAAACTGACGAGGATGTCAATCAGAACGTTTGTATTTAATGGCGTCATCAGCTGAGCCGTCGATCACACTAATGAGTACGCTCAATTTCCAATGTGAAAATCCGTTTAATTTTTGTTCGTGTCAGTATGTCTCAGGTACTACTGAAATTATTTGAAAATTTAGAATTTGCAAACTAAAGGAATAAAAAACAATTTTTACAGGAATCCGAATACACTTTAAAGGTTGGAGTGCTTAAAAAATACGTCGAACAGATAGAACTCACGTTCCCAGTTGCTGTCTTTTTTGTTTAAGAATTATCGCGATGATGAAAAAAAATCTTCTCCGCGGCGAGGAATCGCCGATCCCCGATCTCCCGCATGACAGGCGGGGATACTCACCACTATACTGCCGAGGATATCTGGTCAGAACAGATCTAGTTTTCAATTAGATGTATGTTAAAAGTAAACAAACAGTATGTTACAATCGATAGCACTCATGCAGTGTATCAAGTTAACAAAACCTCGGACATATCATAAGAACTAAAATACCTGTCATTTTTCACTGAATCAAGATCGAGTTTTGGACGAAATATATCGTAAAGAATGCCGAAAATAGCATTTCCTAGCCCCGTAGATTTCAAACTTTCCTGCTTCCCCCCCGTCCCCCCCCCCCCCCCCCCCCCCCAAGAGGCCCCTATTTTATACCCCAAATACAATATCTCGGGCTTAAACGGAAAAAAGATCTGGCTACGCCCCTGGACGTGAAAGTCGCCGATAAATGTATCGACTGTTTGTAGGGAAAAATGGAGGTGAAACTGAAACAGTTCAAACACAATTAATTGTGTAAAGTCAGTAAATTCAAGTCACGGCAAAAAAGAAAAAAATTTTAGGTAACCGATGGGATTTGAACCCATGACCTCCTGTTTACTAGACAGGCGCTCTAACCAACTGAGCTACGGCGCCTCTGGCTGCAAGAAATGCACTAAACAACTTTAACGAATGCAATTTAATGTTTAATCAAACTGCTGTAATGTTTCAAATTACAGTTGTCAGAAGTGTTATATTTCAAGAAAAAGAAAAAACAGCAAAACTTGTAGGTTTTTGCTCGGTCAGCTATTACGAAGGAAAGAATCGCACCTTGAACAGTCAGAACTGGATTGACGACATTTTGTCTCTCGAGAAACTGATGAGTGAATAAATTATATGTCGGCATCATCAGTCACGTCAATCACAGCAATGAATAGAGTCAACTTGCAATGTGAAAATACTTTTCTCTTTGTTCTATTTCTCAGATATTTAATTCTTTACAAATTAAGAATCGTGGCAAAAAAACCGAATATGATTTATGAATAATCACCATGAAATAAATAAAGTGAATTAAAAGCTTGTGAGGGCCTGTCTGGGAGTCGACCCCGGGAACTCTCGCACCCTAAGCGAGAATCATGCCACTAGACCAACAGGCCATATTGTAAGTCAATGGCTTTAGAAATGCATTTAATACTATTATTAGAAATACTGATTAGCTGGTGAATGACACCTGTTGTGGTTTGGATGGTTACTGGCCATCTTTGTCGATATCTTGTTCTTTACCACGGCCAAAAAAAAAAAAAAAAGATTACGCAGTCTGAATTGCACCCGTGAGGGATCAGGGTGAGGATTCGGCTGACACTTCAGCTACTGATTTAATTTGTCTCCGATTGACTAAGCCGCTGACCATTGTGTACCGTGTATTCACTGTGAACCGTGCGCTATTCATACTTATGTAATATTCATTATCCCGCGCGATGACGTAATTGGCATTATATAAGGTAGAATAATATATGCAAATGTATCAGTTCGCAAAGATTTCCATGGAGGGTTTTTAAAGACTGTGATAAAAGAGAAAATAATAATAGTAATAATACCAAGAGCTAAAGAGAGATATTAAGACTATTTGGGGGATCAGACACTTAGAAGTGGTACCGATAGTTGTTGGTGCACTTGGAGGAGTAAGCAAAAGGTTGGATGGATGGCTTGCGAAGCTAGGGATTGTTATCAAGACAGGACTATTGCAGAAAACAGCCTTGCTCGGAACAGCAAGGATCCTAAGAAAGGTGTTAGAAAACTAAACAAGAAGGAATGACCCAAAGGACCTTTGGCCATTGGCTATGGCTTGCTCCTTTGGTGTAAATGCGGCATAACATCTGCCAGAGCGTAAGCGTCATGAGATTATAATAATAATAATAATAATAATAATAATAATAATAATAAATATTTATACAGGGTAACCACTTCAGTTATATAACTGCTATCAATGTGGGCCCTGTGATAGTTTGTCATAGTTTATTATAAAATCGGATTATTCGCATTGCTACTGTAACATCAGGCTTGTGAATTTGGGTTCATAAAGCACCATTTGGTGTTTGCCTTATTTTTAACACAACACTTGAGATATTAATGATCGCCGACAAGAGTGCAAAATAACAGGTAGTTTCGTCATAAGAAGTCTACGTATTTTCTCCGTTTCCAAGGCAATGATGAATTTGTTAAACAACCACTGTCCATTCCGACTGAGTATTCTTGCTCTTCTATAAACGCAAACAAAGTTAAAAATGGAGAGAAAGTTTAGGAAGACTTTTTGCGCAAATACATATTTCATATAAAAAAAAGGCCATACAACATAGGTAAAGTCGCACTCGGGCCACAATGGCCCACACGGCCGGAGCTCAACCCGGTTTTTTGTAGCATGAAGCAACTAGGAATATTGCTGCTCCCCCCTGGATGGGATGCTAGTCCATCGCAGGGTTGCCCCCAGCATTTTATCGCCGGTACCCATTTATACACCTGGGTGGAGAGAGACAGTGTGGAGTAAAGTTTCTTGTCTAAGGAAACAACACGACGGCAGAGACCAGGCTCGAACCACCGACCTTCAGGTTGAAAGTCCGACGCGCTAACCACTAGACCACCGTGCCGCCCACCCATACAACATAAAGCCCGTTTAATTTATGTTAATGTAGAGTGGAACTCCGCCATATGAAGCGGTAGAGTCTAGATTCCATAGCTCAGAAGGAGGTCGGACACCTTATTGAGACTTATATAACGGAGCAACTGGTTAGCTTTCAGTTGAGGTTAGGGGTAGCAGTTTAATTATATAGTTAAATTTAGGACTAAGCAGCCAGAGAAGCTAGGTGGTACAGTGGTAAGGTAGGCTATGTAAGTCTAAGCCTAGCTGAGGTCACAGGTTCAATCCTGAGTGGGGATTTTAGATTTTCTTTTTTACACTTAAAAATTTATTGAAAATAAAATTCTAAGTGTCGACATTACGTTATATAATTCTCAATAAGTGTCCGACCTCCTTCTGGGCTATAGAAGGTAGACTCTACCATGTGAAGCCCTGTTAATACAACAAAGCCGTTAAACGACCCCCTATAATACGAACCTCGTTAATGTATACAACCCGTTAATACGACCCCGTTAATAAGAAAACCCGTTAATGCAACAAGGCTGTTAAACGACCCCATATGTTGCAATTCGATTTTATCCTTGATTCAATTTTCCTTTTTTTGTTTAATTTGTATTCATTATCATATATCAACATAGAAAAGAAAAATGGAAAATCGTAATTGAACCAAGGATGAAATTGAACTCTAGAACGTATACAACCCGTTAATAAGACCCCCGTACATAAGACAACCCGTTATCCGACCTCCCGTTAATACGACAACCCCGTAGGTTAATACCATCCCCGTTACTGAATGAAACCACCTTGTTAATTCTACCATTTTTAAATAAAGGGTAAAAAGAGGAATAAGTTTACGAAATGGCGTGTGGAATACAAGCTTAAATGTTGCGAAAAAGTAAAAACTATAACCTCGGCCCAAGGTTATAGTTTTTATTTTTTCGCAACATTTAAGCTTATATTCCACATATGCTACACCACTCATAATAATGTATTAGCCCGAGGTCCTCGGGCTAATGCATTATAAGGAGTGGTGTAGAATTTCACGGGTCTATAACAGTCGCTTTTTAGAGCGGTTCTCTACGTCTCGGAGTCTTCCATTTTTACAGGGTCTTGGTGTCAAAAAGTCATGGAGTTGGAGAAAAAAGACTGATTCGCCACCCCGTAATATTCTATCAAGCCGCTTTTGATGTTACTCTTAATATCAACAACAAGAGCGAAAGATAACAGGTGGATTATCATAATAAGCAAATGTTTGTTCAAGATTTCCGCTGCGCATTTATGGCAATGTTATTAAACAAATCGCTTCCTACGCATCACTGGCAAATAATATTTTGCGCCAAACAAACAAAGTCGAAAAAGAGGAAAGAAAACGGCACGTTTTTTTGTTATGCAAATAAACGTATGAAAATTAAATTATTATTTAAGGAAATAATTAATTAAAGGAAATTTAATTATTTTTTTCGGTGTAGGTTGGTTTCAGTTATTGCTAAGAAACTGAAGAAATCGTATAAAGATCTTATTTTAAAGCGAATTTTGGAACCTATGATAACAGTTTTGTCTATCCTTATCGATAAACGTCTTTATCATTTTACCAGAATTAAAAAAAACCCTAAATTTTGAGTATTAAAAATCTCAGCTGAGACGAAATGGGTGTGGCGTATTTTTTATGTGCGTACGAACGTAATTTGAGATGGCTCCCGGCGGGGGTCTACCTGAATTTTAATGAAATGTTAAGAGGTTTTAAGAAGGGATAGGAGAAAGAAAATGATTTTTGGAACATCAACAGAGAGTTGACACCCACGTATTATATATCACCCCAGGTTGCTAGCCGGGACAAACTTTGTGTCCGTCTATTAATTATTAACTACAAATTCTAATTTTAAAACTTCACTAAATCTTCAATATTTCTTATTTCTCTAAATTTTACCACTCCTTTGAGAAAAACTATTTCCTCCCCCAAGTACCCAAAAATCACCCAAAAATTTACAAAACATTCCACAACATAGATTCATGTAATGAGCGAAGGGTTTTTGGATTGCTTAAAACGTGAACGAGATATTTCCATTAAAGTCATGTTAAGTGGCGGAAACATGGCATTCAGGTAGAGCCCCGCCTTAACTGCGTTAATAAAATATAAGAGATATGTAAAAGGCTTGCGTAAACTTAAAAAGTTGAGCGCGATAACGGTTCAACTTTTTATGTTTACGTAAGCCGTCTATAAATCGCCTCTTTTTTATTTTATACACACGTTTATTCAACTAATTACGTCCGTACGCGCGTTAGAAATACGCGACAGTGAAAATCCACCTTTAGATAAGCACTAGGACACTTCGGTTTAATTTATTTTCGTGAAAGCTGCAGCCTTTTAGCTGATGAATAAATAAATTGGTTTAAAGCCACATTAATTGCAATGATCGTAAGTTCTTAAGCAGGTGGATTTATGGTAATAAGTCAACATTTTGTTTGTGCATTGTCGTGCCACTGATGGCATTTTAAACAAATAACGCCCATTATTGTCTAGTACCAGGACACTTCGGTTTAATTTATTTTCGTGAAAGCTGCAGCCTTTTAGCTGACGAATAAATAAATTGGCTTAAAGCCACATTAATTGCAATGATCGTAAGTTCTTAAGCAGGTGGATTTATGGTAATAAGTCAACATTTTGTTTGTGCACTGTCGTGCCACTGATGGCATTTTAAACAAGTTAGATTCAACTCTAAAGTTTTAAACTATTGTAGGTCTCTGAATCTTTTTTTTTTCTACGGCCTCGTCGGCTAAGAATTAGGCGATGTCACGCGCGCTTTCGCTTTCGCTATTTCCATGGCAATTAAATATGATCCATTTATAAGATCTGACGTAGGAATCCCTGATCTTGTGTTAAGTCTAAAGAGTTATAGTTATTTAAGTTGATGATAACTTTCATTGGTAATTGCACACTACCAAGCAGTTGTACCTTGTGTTTCAGTTCAATAATGTGCTAAAGGATAACCACTGAAAGGGCGTTGGTTTAGTAAAGCAAACACTGCCATAGGAGTATGACAGTCATTGACTAGACTCCTGATGACACATTAATTTTTAAAATAAGAACATTTTAAAATTGTCCCTCAATTGATGGTTTTTGGGAGTTCAGCTGTCGCTAATTACAGAACAAAACACTCTCTCGCAGAGCTCGTTGAATTCACTCGTTTTGCCCAAATCCGCTCCAATTGGCCATGTTTTCTCCCTTTATCTGCTGGTTTGTGTTTTTTGTGATGTCTTCAGTGATACCAGAAGCAGCCTACGCACAAATGAAAGGTAAGTTTTTGTTTATTTATTATTAGTGATAACTGCTCGTAAACAAACCCGTCATCGCGTTTAACCCATTTACAAAGAGACGCCGCTAACACAGCGAGGATATATTTTCAATTTTGGTTTTTTACCTTTCTTTTATTTACTCATAGTGCGATAAAAACACTATGCCAAGTTTAAAAAAGGAAAGACAACAAATCTTAAACACAAATTTTACGTTTGAATATCAGTTGTGAAAAGACTACACCCTTCACTTTTAGAGTCCCGAAATTACTTTGCTTTTAGAACTTTTATACTAAAGAGAGGGATTGCATAGTGTTAGTGAGAACGCTCGCCTCCCTTCAAATCTTGGACTCCATCGGTGACCGAGTGTTTATTCCCTGGTTCTTCAGTTGTCTTTCAAACTCAGTTCAAAAAACAACATTTCTTCAATTTCGACCTGGATCAGTAGAGGAACTGAATAAAAAAAAAACCTGCCGGTTATGTAGCTTTCCCCTCTAAATACAGTATCATAAATTCATTTTTTTCAAATTTTCGTTTTTATCTATAGTTCTCAATAAACAGGAATTTCATTTTATATGAATATTACACCGGATAGATTTTTGCTCAGTTACATTTAAAAGCTTAGCGTGGAAAACCTCCTCTTGTTGTTAAATAAAGCCGGCCTGATATTTTTGTCGAATTTTAATGTTAAATTGTTCGTACTGCAGAGTTTGACACTTTATATCATCCGGATCTTCGTCAAGATGTGTTTATTAAAAACAAGTTCCGTTATTTGAATGTGCTTAAAGTTGGAACATTCACAGTGTACGACATCTTTGACTGCACCTTCGAATGCCTCAGCAATCCTTCTGATCTTGCTTCTCTGTTAACCTGGCGGCGCTTCCAAAGGAGCCGATGGAAAGCTTTGGTGCGAGTTGAGGTCTTTGGAGATGTACAGAAACCCCGAAAAGTTTAAAGAAAACAAGACTTCGCATCACTTTGCCATAAAGGTGCGACTCACACTTTTGAGCTTTTATTGTAAAATGTAAATTATCTTAACCAAAAAAAAGAGAAACGTCGCACAACACCTTACGAATCGTTTTGGTGAAGTGTCTTCTCGAAAGACATTTAAGTAAGCGCCCATGACCATTATTCGGAATTTTAAAGAAAAGTGTCTTAAAATGTTACTTTGGTAACGTAAAGAATTTAACGTTTGTTTTGTTAGCTCGGATTCTTGCAAAGGTAACAAAATCGTGGAAATTTTAATATTTGGGGATGAACGTTTGTTTTGTTAGCTCGGATTCTTGGAAAGGTAACAAAATCGTGGAAATTTGGGGATGAATGATTTTCCGCTTCTAAAAATTTTCTGCCGCTGAAATATTCAGGTGTAGAAGCCAAAAATATCAAACCGATGTGTTATCTTTTACATATTCTCCTTAAAACGCCCAAATATGATATATGGGAAACAGAAATCGACAATCCAGTATTTATTAACTGCACTAAAACATGAATTAATTGAAGAGTTGTAGTCATTGTGATGTGTGACCAACTGAGGTACATTTTCTTTTTCCTCTCTTTTCTCTACAGGAAAGCTACCCTGGATAATGGTTAAATTATGTTTGTTACTGTATTAACAATGGGTCCTTTGCTATTTCAGACTCCATGTATGTCTTCGCCGTGCCAAAATGGCGGGACTTGTTTGCCGAACTATAAATATCACACGTTTGACTGCCGTTGCAGAAAAGGTTTTGTCGGAGAATACTGCGGGATAGGTTAGTGTCGCCTGTAATATTTTTTATTAAACGCCAGAAAATCGTATAGAAACTTGCGATTGATAATTGGCGGAAGTTTCAGCGAAAATTTACATACGCAATGGGATAGAAATTGAAGGAAAGTAAATAAAAACAAACAAAACAAAGAGAGATGTTCAACATGCAGGCGGGAGATAATACAAAGGACTGAAGTGTGGCAGGCCATTAAACGAAACAGTATTCGTCTTGAAGAGGTCGGTTCGAGGTGTCTGTTAATGAGAGTCCAACGTTTCACTTTTCACTTAAAACAAACTGATTAAAAGGTAGAACTAAGTTAGTTTTATTTCTTCCAACAGTTTTCTCGACAGTTTCAACAACATTATCGACACATTCAACAACTTCATCAACTGCTTCAACATTATCATGGGCAGGTTCAACAGCTTCACCAATAGCCTTAACACAGCCTTCTCCATCGGTTTGTGCAGCACAGTGGATCCGTTACGGGTCGTCGTGTTATCGACTTTTCACGTCAGGCCAGAAGTGGAACAACGCGAAAGTGAGCTGTGAGAATTTTGGCTCCATGTTGGTAAAGATTGAATCTGCTAATGAAAATGAATTCATCAAAACACAATTTCTCGCTGGCAAAGTAGATTACTGGATTGGACTTTCTGACTCTGCCAATGAAGGTGTCTGGAAATGGGCTGATGGAACTGGATTGACTGGGTACACAAACTGGGCAAGAAAGCAGCCGAATAACTATGGTAATCAGGATTGCGCTATAATACGAAATCAGAATGACGCAGAGTGGCACGATGACAAGTGCTCGAAGACGAATGGATATATTTGTGAAAAGTAATTATAACGAAATAGACTTTGAAACCCACTCAAACGTTTGTTGTTAGATAGGAAGAAGGTAGTAATGTATTATACAACTCCTTTTTTGGCATGGTGTACAATGCTTAACATGCATTTAGAGAAATTTTATAGCAATGCAGTCCAATAGCTAAAATCATCACTGGTCGGAATAAAGTGCTTTGGGGCATTAGGGCGAATTTGATTGTAGGCTCCAGCAGTTTAGACCTGGTTTACCTGGCTTGACCTGGGTTAACCTGAAAGGAAAAACAGGTTAAACAGGGGTCAGGAAAAATTGTTCATTCGTGAGAACTTTTCTTTTAAATTTTTTATTTATTATTATTCAAGCGAAACTGGAAAATCAATACATATTTTAAGATTCTGTAGCTTCTACATCGAAGAGCCAAAAATACCAAAAAAATACCAGTCCATACCTTCTTTGCTTAGATTCAACTCGCTTGGATAGTCGGTGACCCCGATTTTTTGGTTTTTGTTTTGATAGCTAATTGTCTTTTCCATTTTCTTTTTCGGAAATTCTTGACAGATTGTGAGAAAATAGAAAAAAATCAATGAAGGAAGTGTAATTTTTTTCCATTTTTCTACCCGCGCGACATCGAATCCTGCCGTCTTGCGGCTATCAGAGTTTGCAAATGCTGTCGTTTAAAGATTAGATGTCCTTTAAAGCAATGGCGGATCCAGGGGGAGGGTCGGGGGGGGGGGGGGGGGGGGTCCGGACCCCCCTATCAGACCTATATCTCCCATGTGGTTCATAAACATAATAGAATAAAATTGTTTTATACGTAGTTGTTTCACTTCCACCAATTGACTGATTGTCAAGTTTTTGACTTAACAAACGCTTTTCGACTCTCAGGAATGCCGGAAATGGCTCTTTAGAGGGTAAAATCGGAAAAATTTTCCGGGGATCATGCACCCAAACCCCCCCCCCCCCCTCCCCTTTAAGAAATTCCTGGATCCGCCCCTGTAAAGGAAGTCACCAGTTGACTGAATTTACTTAACAGACCCACTCGTATAAAATTTCCCATAGAAAGTTGTATTTTAAAGATTCATTTGCAATATTTTTAGACTCAGACCGAGGGCAGTATCTATTAAGGAAGATGGCCGATAGAGTTGTATACAGCTGTATCGATACCGTATTTCCTCGAATAATAGCTGTCCTTCGATAAATCGTTGGTTTGCAGATGACGTCATAAAAATTAAAAATCTAACGTTTACATCCAACAAAGCTGTTTCAAACATGGTTTATGGATAACAGTGTTATAATCTTTCACAAAAAATTCCAGGTTTTTACGATGTTTTGCTTCCGATTTATAAAGGTTTAAAATGTTTCACGTAATTCGTCACGCTATTTCAGATAAGCCGGGAAAATAAACAAAATTGAATCAATTGAAAGTTATTTTATTTTTGTATTATTGAATTTTTGGCCGCCATCTTTGTGCCCCTGAGTGGGGCACCAAACCGAGATGGCCGCTCCATACATTTCTTCTAAAAACGGTCTTATACTCATTCGCCTATAACTTTTGAACGAAATGTTCTTGCGCTTTAAAATTTGGCCCAGATGTGTAGTTTTAAACTCTCCACAATTCCATGAACATTTTGGGATCGAAATCTGTTGTTTAATCTGAATTTTGATATGACGTACGAAAAACCAAGAATTCCCCCCCCCCCCCCCCCCCGAATAATCGCTCCATTTTAGTGGAAATATTTGAAATAATCGTCTCCCTCATTTAATCGCCCCCCCATCCCCTCTCATTTCTTTCATATCCTCCCAGTCAAGTTAAAACTGATTCACTTCTTGTATATATAGGAATTGAACAATCGTTACAATTACAGAAAATTTACGAAAGCACAGGTTTCATATTGTTTTCTATAGCGGGGATCGAAATCTGTTGTTTAATCTGAATTTTGATATGACGTAAGAAAAACCAAGAATTCCTCCCCCCCCCCCCCCCTCCCCCCCGAATAATCGCTTCATTTTAGTGGAAATATCTTGTGTATATAGGAATTGAACAATCGTTACAATTACAGAAAAGTTACGAAAGCACAGATTTCATATTGTTTTCTAAAGCGGGGATCGAAATCTGTTGTTTAATTAATCTGAATTTTGATATGACGTAAGAAAAACCAAGAATTCCTCCCCCCCCCCCCCCCGATAATCGCTCCATTTTAGTGGAAATATTTGAAATAATCGTCTCCCTCATTTAATCGCCCCCCATCCCCTCTCATTTCTTTCATATCCTCCCAGTCAAGTTAAAACTGATTCACTTCTTGTATATATAGGAATTGAACAATCGTTATAATTATAGAAAATTTACGAAAGCACAGGTTTCATATTGTTTTCTATAGCGGGGATCGAAATCTGTTGTTTAATCTGAATTTTGATATGACGTAAGAAAAACCAAGAATTCCTCCCCCCCGAATAATCGCTTCATTTTAGTGGAAATATCTTGTGTATATAGGAATTGAACAATCGTTACAATTACAGAAAAGGGTGAGTGTAGTTCTGAAAAGAACTGTTGTTGTTGACAATGACTGACGTTTCGACAACCTGAGCGGAAGTCATCTTCAGAGTCATGTGAATTGTGAATGGTCAGTTGATGTTATATACGTATTGTTATAACTGTCATTGGTCAGTTTAGCCGTGATGTTATTGGCTGTAGAGACTCAAGTCAGTGATAGGTGCGTTTCGATCCGTGTATTGTTAGTGTAATTTCTGTAGTCGTATTGTTAGTCAAATTTGTCAGTGAGTTCAGTCTATTGTTCGTCTGTTTTGTTGACAAGTCGTTTGTAAGCCGCAGGTAGCTGTTGGCATCTGTTCAGTGGTGTCTGTTCTAAGTTAGTAAACCAACTTTCTAGAGTGAGCCGTTTGTAGTAGTCCGTACTGTAGGTAACGCATTCGGCAGAGTCCCAGTCAATTCTGTGATTCGTGCGTAAATGGTGTTCAGCAATGTGATTGTTGATGTCACCATTTTTTGTCGCCCGTTTGTGTTCAGTCAGTCGTATGTTCAGATTCCTGCCAGTCTCACCGATGTAAGAGGCCTGGCAGTCGCAGCATTTGATCTTGTATACTGCTCCTTGTCTGTCGTTAGGTTCGTCCTTGTCTTTAACGTTTGTGAGAAGCTGTCGTAAAGTAGTAATGGGTTTGTGAGCGACACGGATGTTGTAAGGTTGTAAGATCCGTGCAATAGTCTCAGAAGTGCCCACGAAAGCACAGATTTCATATTGTTTTCTAAAGCGGAGATCGAAATCTGTTGTTTAATTAATCTGAATTTTGATATGACGTAAGAAAAACCAAGAATTCCTTCCCGCCCCCCCCCCCCCCCCCCGATAATCGCTCCATTTTAGTGGAAATATTTGAAATAATCGTCTCCCTCATTTAATCGCCCCCCATCCCCTCTCATTTCTTCCTCATCCTCCCAGTCAAGTTAAAACTGATTTACTTCTTGTATATATAGGAATTGAACAATCGTTAGAATTTCAGAAAAGTTACTTTAATTCTTGGAGCTCTCTAATTAGCACATTAGTGCCTTTAATAGCATTTCCGAAAGCAATATTTGAAATAATCGCCCCCCCCCCCCCCCTCGATTAATCACCCCTCTTCGAATAATCACCCCCTTATGGAGCGAACAAATTAATAAAAGCCTCCAGCTACATGTATTATTCGAGGAAATAACGTAATATAACATGCATCTTCTCAGTCAATCTTAAGTGACAAGCCTCTCAGTGATTTACAGGAAGCGGCACTAAAAGCTTTTACGAATTCCCACCACCAACAGAGATCACAGGAACGAAACTGACTGCAAGCGAATTCATGGGCACGCTTGTCAGGTTTAGTGCGCTGCATAAAAGCTTAGTTAAGTAAGTGACCGCACATTAAACTGATTAAATTGAAACAATACCACAGGGAGCCCAAACAATCTGTTTGTGTAACATAACCGTTTGTAATTTTATAGGAAATGCAAGTATGGCATTTACCTAAATTTCATATTATGTACCATGCAGTCAATTCCAAGACCGCCCATCCCCCCCCCCCCCCGGGCATACCCCGGGCATTTGACGAGAGGTTAGCTCCGCATAGTGGGGCATTTGACATGAAACGAGGCCCGACGGGGCGGGCATTTGACCTCAACAAAAACGTTGGTTAGCGGGCGCAAGGTGAAAGATTTCGTAATCCATTCTTTCCGGTTCCACGTGTCTGTTGCGTTTTTTTTTTTTTTATCAACGGACAAAACGAAAGTGACTAAGTAAGATCTTTGTTCACATTTAGTATTTCGAAACATATGTTCGTTCTATTTTTTTCGCTGCAACTAAATACTAGCTAAGAGATATATAAACAACAGACGACAGCACAAGCAAAGATTTAGATATTTAAAGTGAACATGAAAGATGATATGTACGATTTATATGTTGGTCGAATTCAAAACCACAACTGAAATAGTGGCATGCATCTTACAGCGTACGTGATCTCACCTCGAAAACAATCCGAACAGCACCAGTTTATAGATTTGTCTTGGCAAGTCTATTATGTTAAAGAAAACCATCCAGATCGGCTAAAAATTGTTTTGACTTCGCAAATAGCGTTTAAGAACAACTTCAGACTTTACATACAGGCTTCGTTGGCACCGAAGTTGCCAACTTCGTTTCAAAGTTCGCAAGTTTGGTTGGCAAACTGACAAATGTAATTGACAACTTCGCAACGTAGTATCAAATTTGCCAACGAACTTGGCAAATGGCGAGGCCAAAGTAAACTGAATTAAATCCACTGTAACCAGTTACTTTAATCCCTCCTTGCCCGGACGGTGGGGCATTTGACGCTCTGTGAAGCCCTGCACGGTGGGGCATTTGACCGTATAAACTGCTCACATAGTGGGGCATTTGACAATTTTTTTTTAAAAAAGTCAAATGCCCGGGGGGTTGCCCGGGGGGTTGCCCGGGGGGGGATGGGCGGTCTTGGAATTGACTGGTACATTATAGCGACATATCGCCAAATGTATGTACTGATTAACGCTAAATAAACGTTAAATTACCTTATTTGTTGTGTGTTGTCGTCCTTTTGCCGTGAAAGGGATATTTTAAGGATTCTGAGTTCGCCGTTGACGGGTGGAAAGACATTTTTGAACAGCTCCAGCGCCGAGGCGATTTTTCCACATAAAATCGCATCGCTCGGCTTTCAAACCACGCAACAGAAAGGCCGAAAGATTCGCGCTTCTTCTCGTATCTCTCGATCGAAAATCCGTCCAAACGGCCCGGAGCTAGTAGCCCTCGAAGAAAATCAAAATCCCACACTGACTTCAGTGACACTTTCCAAGCGGTCGATATCAAGACTTGCTTGTGCCAGCCAGCCAACCTGCTGATTGCCTCTTTGTTGATTGCCTCTTTGCTGATTGCCTCTCTGCTGATTGCCTCTCTGCTGATTGCTGATTGCCTCTTTGTTGATTGCCTCTTTCTGATTGGTTGCCGTTAAACAATAATCGCTTCAAAATATATTCCGAGGGTGGGGAGCCTGGCAATTTGTTTATATTTGAATGAAAACATTACGGAAATGCCTATGGCTCCCCACCCTCGGTACATATTTTGAATCGGTTATTGTTTAACCGCAACCAATCAGAAAGAGGCAATCAGCAGGACGGTTTCTGGCTGCCACAAGCAAGCCTTGATAGACCCTTGATACGCATATCGACCGCTTGGGATTTTGATTTTGATTTTCTTGTGCTGTTTAACCGTACGAAAGCGAGGCAAAATGACCAACTGACACACGTCGGGAATCAAACCGGTACCTGAGTTTAAGAGTACTTAATAAAAACGTCGAACACGCCGCAAGAATTGAAGCAATCGTTTAAAAATGTCCCCAGTTACTATCCTTTTCTTCAAAAAATTATCGCGATGATAAAAAGATCTCAAAACAAAACAATATAGCCTTCCAGGCCTTCTCTCCGGCGGGGAATCGAACCCCGACCTCCCGCGTGACAGGCGGCAACCGATGATTTCAGATAGCTTTATCAGGAGTCCAGTTTTATTGCACTCATGGAGCGTATAGCTCGTACATGCAAGGATCTTTAATGAGTAGAATTGACGCGAAAAGCCGCTGAGAAATTTTTCGACTATTCAAACTGGTCCTTGAGTTCACGGGAGCCGATTAAGAAACAATACTTCATACCAACGGGTGGCATTCACACTGAATAATATTATGCAAGGGTATATAAGGATCACATGTTCTGTGTTAGGCCTCTTTTCGCAAGAAGCGTGGGATCTTGAAAGTGGAAAATAACCTTTATGGCCGCACAGACCCATCCGTCCTCCCCGCCCTCCCAGTAGCGGTTCAAGTCCAGGCAGCGCCAGCCCAGGTGATTCCAAAGCCAGCTCCAGCGTTTCTTGTACAAGCACCAGCTTCAGTGACTCTACTGAACGCGCCAGCTCCACTAGCTCCTGTACAAGCGCCGCCGGGAGTTCCAGCGTCGGTTCAAGCCGAACCAGATAACCTTGAAGTAGGGGTATTTCACTAGTGTATTTGTGTTCTGTACACCTTCGTTCTGTTTGTTACTAGTACGCCCAAATCGGATTTGTATGTGTGGTTTTTCTCTGTGTAGTAATTTTACGCCACGACGAGATGTATGTTGGCAAAATGCTGGTTGCTCTATGTGACACCACGACGATATATTTGGCAAGTGCTGAGTCCGCTCGGCGAAATTATTCTGTAACAGTGGTTGCTCTGTGTGACACCACGTCGATATATTTGGCCAGTGCTGAGTTCGCTCAGCGAAATTATTTTGTAATAGTGGTTGCTCTGTGTGACACCACGACGATATATTTGGCAAGTGCTGAGTTCGCTCAGCGAAATTATTGTGTAACAGTGGTTGCTCTGTGTGACACCACGACGATATCAGTATTTGGCATAAGTGCTGAGTTCGCTCAGCGAAATTATTTTGTAACAGTGGTTGCTCTGTGTGACACCACGACGATATATTTGGCAAGTGCTGAGTTCGCTCAACGAAATTATTGTACAACAGTGGTTGCTCTGTGTGACACCACGACGATATATTTGGCAAGTGCTGAGTTCGCTCAGCGAAATTATTGTGTGACAGTGGTTGCTCTGTGTGACTCCACGATGAAAAATTTGTCAAGTGCTGAGTTCGCTCAATGAAATTATTGTGTAACAGTGGTCAGCGCAATTATTCTGCCATGGTGGCCGCCCCGGTGGCCGCTCAGTGTGAAAACACAACGATATATTTCTCGGCGAGTGCTGAGTTCGCTCGCCGAATTTACTGTGTGACAATGATTGCTCTGTGACACCGTTTCGTGGTACTTATCTGCAAATGATAAGTTCGTTTGACGAAATCGTTTTGTTTACAGTGGCCAGTTCGTGGCGGGTGAATATGGAATTTACTCTGTGCACAAAAGATGATTTTTCTTTCTTTCTTTCTTTTCCTTTAAAAAAAGGTGGAAAACAATCATGTGCTTTTACTTGGGTCACGCGTGGTTTCTCGTACTAAGAACAAAAGAGAAATGTTAATACGGGAAAGTCTGCATATTGCACGTCAGTCGACTGTGAAACTGGTCATTTATTGGGTTTTATTACTGGGCTACCCCCCGCAGGGGGAGACCAGTCTAGGTTTACGTTGGATTTCTCCGGCGACACAAAATTGCAATTATGACACCCCCCTCTTCATAAAATAACAATTACGATAGCCCCCCTATCATACTCTCCAATGCAAGAAGAACGTAAACATACACTGGGACGTTTCTCCTCAGCTGTCGGTGAGTTCAGTGTCTTCAATCTCAATCCTTTTTCGCAGTTATTGAAATGTTTTTTAAAAAGTATTTTGTTGTAATACAACGAACGAAGCCTGATCGTTTCGCTCACTCTCGGCACTGCACTTGCGCTTTTGAAGCGGAAAGAAACCGAAACTATAAAATTCAAATACTGTGTGTTCAAATGAATTTCTCGATTGTTTCGATTGATTGCCTTTCATGAATTTTTATTTCGCCAGGTTGAAGAGGGATAGAACAGCCAACAAAAACTTCAGCTGCGAAAAATTCACCACCATTATAAGATGTAAACTGCACGTGTCTTGTGATCCATTTCTCGTTGTCAAACAATCGCGTTGCTGAAAAAGACTCGAGAAGATTTGAAGATTTTCCACCGAATGCTGTACTGTTTCTGAAAAACCAGTCATCATGAGTTTCGCTTGCGCTAGTGAATGTTTCTCGGGCGAAAATAACCTTAATACGATCACTTTTTCATTTAATTTTCTTTTCTGTGTTACAGATATAAAGGAATAAAACTTGAATATTTTCGTTGTGTCTGATTGCGAGATGTTTTATGAAATGGTCACGTTGTGTTACTGAAAGGTTTCAAATTACTTTTGACATTATGCAAATTGCGGAAATTTTTTTAGCACGGCTAAATTTGTTTTTCTCCTCCAAAATTATCAATTCTGTCGTTAACTTTGATTAAATTGACAAGTTATTATGATAATGGCGGGAATATGTCAAAACTTTCAATTCGAAAAGTTGCTTTGACCCGGGGTCCGGAGCAGGCAAAATAAACAAAAGATTCACGGCTTCAAGTGTCGGAAACACAAACCAGTTACAAAGATAAATAGCTAGATACAAGATAACTCAAACTAATAACAACCACCAGGAAATTCAGATATAGGCCTTTTTGTTTCATCAAGGGCGGTAAGTATATTAAACTGAATAGGCTTCGATTTGTATAAATACATACGGGTAGCCCAGTTTACGCTCATAAAGCGTCTAGTTGAGTCTATTATGCATTCATCTAGGCTCCCCCCCCCCCCCCCCCCCCTCCGCATGGTTGGTACCGATCCCAGGGCACTCTAATGCCCTTTGTGCTCGACTCTTGCAGTTGGGACGGGATTGTTACCCTCCGTCGGCCCCATCCTATTTTTTTTGTTCATTTACTCCGTTAGGTTCATTTTTCGGCGCTGGAGTAGACCAAATTGTCCCCTATATTCCTTTAATGTTAGATCTCTCCGAAGCGGCCAAAAAAAAAAAAAAAAAAAAAAAAAACTTGAAGGCCAGGCATACATTGTACCAGAATAGGAATTTGAAGAGAATTTTCAGTCGATGTAGACAGCATCTCAAAACGGTCGCCTAACGGGATCCAGTGGGTTTCTGTCCCAGGGGCCGGTGGTGGGGTGACAATCCCCGACGGGAATCTCCCTTCCATTCAAGAGGTATCGAAAGGCCTGTGTCATGGCACTCCACTTCAACTTCGAGTGCGCGTTCCAGACTCCTTTGTCGCCGGTGAAATACATAATCACATTGAGTCATGGGCCGAGATAACGCCTTGCCAAGTGGATGCGACTGAAATCATGGGATGGACTCGGAACCGGGTATCCATCTGAAAATACATGCGCCCTTTCAAAGGCAGCTTTGCGGGGTCAGAATGTAACTCAAATTTTCCACCCCGTCGCGTATTTCATGACTATCACTCATGCAAGGAACTTTCTGATTTTGTAACAAAGGAGCTCACCAGTCGAATAATGGTCGGCGAGGTTAGTGTGTGGGGAAGGGTAAATGAGGTTCTTCCGCCCTATCTCGTCATACCCCCTTACGGTGGAACCCTGTATGCCTCGATAAACGCTATCTTAATCTGTGGATGCGAGACATGCCTTTCTCGCTCTATTCTTTTGTGAAGCTGACACGATATGTGGAAAAGATCACCTACAAACAAAACTGGATGACAAATCAGGGTATGACCATGTGCTGCTCGATTCTATGAGTCGTTCACTCGTCAGGTTTCGGTGGGGTGGCTGGTAGTTAGTCAATAATGTTCTCCCATTTGGGTGGAAGATGTTGCAATATGACTGCCAGACTTTAGGCCTAGCCACCACGCACACCATCCGACGTTTGGGCGCCCCACGTTCACAATCCATTGGAAAATTCTACAGGGATTAGTGAGGGGTGGTTTTTTGTTCGGATGTGTATGGGGATGTTGATTGGGATAAAGAAGTGTAGGGGGAGGGATAGGTGAGGGCGGGTATGCCGTGTTAGTTACCTGGTCTGTAATGAGTGTTCTAAGAAACTGGGTAACCATTAGGAACAATGCTTTCCTAGTTCTCCCCATTCTTAATCAGTGAACCGTGAATGAAAGACCAGTTTGAATATATTACTATTTGCGACAAAACAATGAGTTGAACTGCAGCACTTTAAAGACAATTAATTTGTGAAGACAGTAAAATTGTAACATGTACAACTGATGAACGACCATGAAAAAGAAAGAAAAAACATTTTAGGCACCGATGGGATTTGAACCCATGACCTTCTGTTTACTAGACAGGCGCTCTAACCAACTGAGCTACGGCGCCTCTGACTGCAAGAAAGGTACAGATAATTAACAAATTGCAAACTGTTGATATGTAAAAACCCACTGAAAAATAGGTTTTTGCAAAGTCAGCTAACAATGAAGGAAAAAAAATCGTACTTTGAACAGTCAGAACGATCGATGACATTTTGTCTCTCGAGGAACTGACGAGGATGTCGATGTCCGTCCGATCAGTTGAGTTCATCAATCACACCAATGAGTACGCTCCATTTGCAAAGTACTAGGTTAATTTTTGTTCGTCTTATCATTGTCTTATGTCTCAGGTATTACTGAAATTATTTGAAAATTGAGAGTTGTGCAAACTAAAGGAATAAAAAACAATTTTTACAGGCTGGAATCCGAATACACTTTAAAGGAGTGCTCAAAAAATACGTCGAACAGACCTATCTGAAAACGATAACTAGGGATGAGACAGGCGCACGGGTTTTCGTGCGGCCATTTTCCACTCGTCAATGTTTCTTCGTTTCTTGCTAGACGGACTAAGCTGGGAAAGAGGGGCTGCAAGAAATATATAGATATTTAACGACTTTAATGTACGATCAAACTGCTGTGTTGTTTCAAATTAAGTGTTATCAGATTTCAATAAAATTTGTAGGTTTTTGCTCGGTCAGCTATTACGAAGGAAAGTGATCGCACCTTGAACAGTCAGAACTGGATTGACGACATTTTGTCTCTCGAGAAACTGATGAGTGAATAAATTAAATGTCAACTTGCAATGTGAAAAACTTTTCTCTTCGTTCTATTTCTCAGATATTTAATTTTTTACAAATAAGAATCGAGGCAAAAAAAAAGAATGTGATTTATGAATAATCACCATAATAAATAAATAAAGGGAATGGCCCTTATCGTAGATGAGTACGCCACGCCAACATATCAGCGGTTTCTCGCTTTCTTGACCCTATAGTCTCGTTTTGATGTTTACGAGAACCTCTGACGACGATGAGCGTAAACATCAAAACGAGACTATAGGGTCAAGAAAGCGAGAAACCGCTGATATGTTGGCGTGGCGTACTCATCTACGATAAGGGCTATTAAAAGCTTGTAAGGGCCTGTCCGGGAGTCGAACCCGGGACCTCTCGCATCCTAAGCGAGAATCATGCCACTAGACCAACAGGCCATGCGACAAATCAACGGCTTGAGAAATACTATTAAGATACCCTGTAGATTAGCTGATTGCTAGTGGCATAACACATCTTACAGTTTGCGACCACAATGGTTGTTTGTCCCGTTGGCCACCGAGTGCATTCGCTCAGTTCAGTTTGTTTGCGACCACAATATTGGGTCGTTTGGCACATTGGCCACCAAGCGTATTCGTTCAGTTCGTTTTTCTGCGACCACAATAGATCGTTTGATACACTGGCCACCAAGCACACTCCCTCAGTTCAGTTTGTTTGTCATAGATCAGAGCAAATCGGCTCAACTCATGATTCGGTTTGTAGGTCGTTTTATATCGCTCCTTTCACATAATTTGCAATCAACGATCCTTTGAAAGAAAAGACCGAACAACTCCTTTTGTTACACGGTGGCAAAGCAGTGCAAATTATATATACTCCGGCACCAAATACAGAAAGTTAAACACATTTGCTACATGAACAGGTCAGGCCTATGGAAGAGGGTTGTGTCTAAATCATACCGTCCAGAAGGACGTCGGACACCTTCTTGAGACTTATATAACGTAATATCGACACTTAGAATTTTATTTTCATTAAATTTTTTAGTGTAAAAAAGAAAACTAAAATCCCCACTCAGGATTGAACCTGTGACCTCAGCTGGGCTTAGGCTTACATAGCTTACCGTACCACTGTACCTCCTAGCTTCTCGGGATGCTTAGTCCTAAATTTAACTATATATATAAACTCCTACCCCTAACCTCAACTGAAAGCTAACCAGTTACTCTGTTATATAAGTCTCAATAAGGTGTCCGACGTCCTTCTGGACGGTATGATTTGGGCTTGACCATGGAAGAGCTCGCGAAGGAAAGCACGTGTTTGAGCCAGCGTTGCAATGGTCACCTGTGCTGTTTAACCGTACGAAAGTGAGGCAAAATGACCAACTAACACACGTCGAGAATCAAACCGGTATCTGAGTTAAAAAAAGAGTAAGAGTACTTTTAAAAAACGTCGGACACCACACGGAATTTACGCTAGATTAAAGCAATCGCTTAAACATGTCCCCAGTTACTATCCTTTTCTTCAAAAAATTATCACGATGATAAAAATAATAATAATAATAATAATAATAATAATAATAATAATAATAATAATAATCACTTAATTTAAGTGTCAGGGTATTTAGCGCGCGAGCACTAATTGGGGACACTAAATAAAGAAACAAATATTCAAATAGAACATAACATTTTTAAAATCCCAACTGGCAGGAGGCAAACCAGTTCATATTTGGCTATTTTACAAGCGTGGTCGAGGAGTTGAACTCGGGTCTGCCGTGAAACAACTCCAGCAAGTGGTCAGAGCGGGACTTGAACCCGGGACCTCCGGATTACAAGTCCAAAAAAAGATCTAAAAACAAAATAATATAGCCTTCCAGGCCTTCTCCCTGGTGGCGATTTGAATCCCCGTCTCCCGCGTGACAGGCGGCAACCGAGGATTTCAGATAGCTTAGTGTTCAGGAGTCCAGTTTTATTGCAATACGAGTAAACCAGCAGTTGAACTGAAACCACTCATGCAGCGTACAGCTCGTGCATGCAAGGAACTTTAATGAGTAGAATTGACGCGAAAAGCCGCTGATATTTTTTTCGACTATTTCCGACAAAAAAAAAAAGAGTTAAAACTGCAGCACTTCAAAGACAATTAATTTGTGAAGACAGCAAAATTGTAACATGTGCAACTGACGAACGACCATGACAAAAAGAAAGAAAAACATGTTAGGCACCGATGGGATTTGAACCCATGACCTCCTGTTTACTAGACAGGCGCTCTAACCAACTGAGCTACGGCGCCTCTGACTGCAAGAAAGGTAAAGATAATTAACAGAGTGCAAACTGTTGATATGTCAAAACCCACTGAAAAATAGGTTTTTGCAAAGTCAGCTATAAATGAAGGAAAAAAATCGTACTTTGAACATTCAGAACGATCGATGACATTTTATCTCTCGAAGAACTGACGAGGATGTCCGATCAGTTGAGTTCATCAATCAAACCCGACTCGGCATAGTAAATCGAACCCAATCGAACTCAGTCGAACTCAATTCATGGATTGAGTTCATTGAGTTCGGCAATCGAACGAAATCGTTAACAACCCGTTAATGCAACAAGGCTGTTAAACGACCCCATATGTTGCAATTCGATTTTATCCTTGATTCAATTTTCCTTCTTTGTTTAATTTGTATTCATTATCATATATCAACATAGAAAAGAAAAATGGAAAATTGTAATTGAACCAAGGATAAAATTGAACCAAGGATGAAATTGAACTCTAGAACGTATACAACCCGTTAATAAGACCCCGTTATACGACCTCCCGTTAATACGACAACCCTGTACGTTAATACGATCCCTGTAATGAAACCACCTTGTTAATTCTACCATTTTTAAGTCGCCAAGGGTAAAATGAGGAATAAGTTTGCGAAATGGCGTGTGGAATACAAGCTTAAATGTTGCGAAAAAGTAAAAACTATAACCTCGGCCCAAGGTTATAGTTTTTATTTTTTCGCAACATTTAAGCTTATATTCCACATATGCTACACCACTCCTAATAATGTATTAGCCCGAGATCCTCGGTCTAATGCATTATAAGGAGTGGTGTAGAATTTCACGGGTCTATAACAGTCGCTTTTTAGAGCGGTTCTCTACGTCTCGGAGTCTTCCATTTTTACAGGGTCTTGGTGTCAAAAAGTCATGGAGTTGGAGAAAAAAGACTGATTCGCCACCCCGTAATATTCTATCAAGCCGCCTTTGGTGTTACTCTTAATATCAACAACAAGAGCGAAAGATAACAGGTGGATTATCATAATAAGCAAATGTTTGTTCAAGATTTCCTGCGCATTTATGACAATGTTATTAAACAAATCGCTTCCTACGCATCACTGGCAAATAATATTTTGCGCCAAACAAACAAAGTCGAAAAAGAGGTAAGAAAACGGCACGTTTTTTTGTTATGCAAATAAACGTATGAAAATTTAAATTATTATGTAAGGAAATAATTAATTAAAGGGAATTTAATTATTTTTTTCGGTGTAGGTTAGTTTCAGTTATTGCTAAGAAACTGAAGAAATCGTATAAAGATCTTATTTTAAAGCGAATTTTGGAACCTATGATAATAGTTTTGTCTATCCTTATCGATAAACGTCTTTATCATTTTACCAGAATTAAAAAAAAACCTAAATTTTGAGTATTAAAAATCTCAGCTGAGACGAAATGGGTGTGGCGTATTTTTTATGTGCGTACGAACGTAATTTGAGTTGGCTTAAGGCGGGGGTCTACCTGAATTTTAATGAAATGTTAAGAGGTTTTAAGAAGGGATAGGAGAAGAAAATGATTTTTGGAACATCAACAGAGGGTTGACACCCACGTATTATATATCACCCCAGGTTGCTAGTGGACAAACTTTGTGTCCGTCTATTAATTATTAACTACAAATTCTAATTTTAAAACTTCACTAAATCTTCAATATTTCTTATTTCTCTAAATTTTACCAATCCTTTGAGAAAAACTATTTCCTCCCCGAAATACCCAAAAATCACCCAAAATTTTACAAAACACCCCACAACATAGATTCATGTAATGAGCGAAGGGTTTTTGGATTGCT
The DNA here is from genome assembly GCA_022457155.1 of Cladopsammia gracilis. Classification (NCBI taxonomy): domain Eukaryota; kingdom Metazoa; phylum Cnidaria; class Anthozoa; order Scleractinia; family Dendrophylliidae; genus Cladopsammia; species Cladopsammia gracilis. Next base: position 584,056 of record JAJGOT010000428.1, read on the forward strand.
TGAAAAGTGAACGAGATATTTCCATTAAAGCCATGTTAAGTGGCGGAAACATGGCATTCAGGTAGAGCCCCGCCTTAACTGCGTTAATAAAATATAAGAGACATGTTAAAGGCTTGCGTAAACTTAAAAAGTTGAGCGCGATAACGGTTCAACTTTTTATGTTTACGTAAGCTGTCTATAAATCGCCTCTTTTTTATTTTATACACACGTTTATTATTCGACTGTGACGTCATTTTACCTTATAAGGGAAAGAGAACACGCAAAATATCCGAGCGTATTACACAGTAGATTTTCGTATTACACCTTAGCATCCCGGTATAAAAAGAATTTCAGGCGAATAATAAATCCCTTATTCGATGGTTTAACAGATAATACGTGCTGACATTTTACTCATTGCTCGCATTTTTTCTCGCCCCTGCGGGGCTCGAAAAAATACTACGCAACTCGTAAAATATCCGCGCGTATTATCTGTTAAACCATCGAATAAGGTGTATTTATCCAACTAATTACGTCCGTACGCGCGTTAGAAATACGCGACTGTGAAAATCCACCTTTAGATAAGTACCAGGACACTTCGGTTTAATTTATTTTCGTGAAAGCTGCAGCCTTTTAGCTGATGAATAAATAAATTGGTTTAAAGCCACATTAATTGCAATGATCGTAAGTTCTTAAGCAGGTGGATTTATGGTAATAAGTCAACACTTTGTTTGTGCATTGTCGTGCCACTGATGGCATTTTAAACAAATAACGCCCATTATTGTCTAGTACCAGGACACTTCGGTTTAATTTATTTTCGTGAAAGCTGCAGCCTTTTAGCTGACGAATAAATAAATTGGCTTAAAGCCACATTAATTGCAATGATCGTAAGTTCTTAAGCAGGTGGATTTATGGTAATAAGTCAACACTTTGTTTGTGCATTGTCGTGCCACTGATGGCATTTTAAACAAATAACGCCCATTATTGTCTAGTACCAGGACACTTCGGTTTAATTTATTTTCGTGAAAGCTGCAGCCTTTTAGCTGACGAATAAATAAATTGGCTTAAAGCCACATTAATTGCAATGATCGTAAGTTCTTAAGCAGGTGGATTTATGGTAATAAGTCAACATTTTGTTTGTGCACTGTCGTGCCACTGATGGCATTTTAAACAAGTTAGATTCAACTCTAAAGTTTTAAACTATTGTAGGTCTCTGAATCTTTTTTTTTCTACGGCCTCGTCGGCTAAGAATTAGGCGATGTCACGCGCGCTTTCGCTTTCGCTATTTCCATGGCAATTAAATATGATCCATTTATAAGATCTGACGTAGGAATCCCTGATCTTGTGTTAAGTCTAAAGAGTTATAGTTATTTAAGTTGATGATAACTTTCATTGGTAATTGCACACTACCAAGCAGTTGTACCTTGTGTTTCAGTTCAATAATGTGCTAAAGGATAACCACTGAAAGGGCGTTGGTTTAGTAAAGCAAACACTGCCATAGGAGTATGACAGTCATTGACTAGACTCCTGATGACACATTAATTTTTAAAATAAGAACATTTTAAAATTGTCCCTCAATTGATGGTTTTTGGGAGTTCAGCTGTCGCTAATTACAGAACAAAACACTCTCTCGCAGAGCTCGTTGAATTCACTCGTTTTGCCCAAATCCGCTCCAATTGGCCATGTTTTCTCCCTTTATCTGCTGGTTTGTGTTTTTTGTGATGTCTTCAGTGATACCAGAAGCAGCCTACGCACAAATGAAAGGTAAGTTTTTGTTTATTTATTATTAGTGATAACTGCTCGTAAACAAACCCGTCATCGCGTTTAACCCATTTACAAAGAGACGCCGCTAACACAGCGAGGATATATTTTCAATTTTGGTTTTTTACCTTTCTTTTATTTACTCATAGTGCGATAAAAACACTATGCCAAGTTTAAAATAGGAAAGACAGCAAATCTTAAACACAAATTTTAGGTTTGAATATCAGTTGTGAAAAGACTACACTCTTAACTTTTAGAGTCCCGAAATTACTTTGCTTTTAGAACTTTTATACTAAAGAGAGGGATTGCATAGTGTTAGTGAGAACGCTCGCCTCCCTTCAAATCTTGGACTCCATCGGTGACCGAGTGTTTATTTCCTGGTTCTTCAGTTGTCTTTCAAACTCAGTTCAAAAAACAACATTTCTTCAATTTCGACCTGGATCAGTAGAGGAACTGAATAAAAAAAACCTGCCGGTTATGTAGCTTTCCCCTCTAAATACAGTATCATAAATTCATTTTTTTTCAAATTTTCGTTTTTATCTATAGTTCTCAATAAACAGGAATTTCATTTTATATGAATATTACACCGGATAGATTTTTGCTCAGTTACATTTAAAAGCTTAGCGTGGAAAACCTCCTCTTGTTGTTAAATTAAGCCGGCCTGATATTTTTGTCGAATTTTAATGTTAAATTGTTCGTACTGCAGAGTTTGACACTTTATATCATCCGGATCTTCGTCAAGATGTGTTTATTAAAAACAAGTTCCGTTATTTGAATGTGCTTAAAGTTGGAACATTTACAGTGTACGACATCTTTGACTGCATCTTCGAATGCCTCAGCAATCCTTCTTGCTTCTCTGTTAACCTGGCCGCTTCCAAAGGAGCCGATGGAAAGCTTTGGTGCGAGTTGTTGTCTTCGGAGATGTACAGAAACCCCGAAAAGTTTAAAGAAAACAAGACTTCGCATCACTTTGCCATAAAGGTGCGACTCACACTTTTGAGCTTTTATTGTAAAATGTAATTATCTTAACCAAAAAAAAGAGAAACGTCGCACAACACCTTACGAATCGTTTTGGTGAAGTGTCTTCTCGAAAGACATTTAAGTAAGCGCCCATGACCATTATTCGGAATTTTAAAGAAAAGTGTCTTAAAATGTTACTTTGGTAACGTAAAGAATTTAACGTTTGTTTTGTTAGCTCGGATTCTTGCAAAGGTAACAAAATCGTGGAAATTTTAATATTTGGGGATGAACGTTTGTTTTGTTAGCTCGGATTCTTGGAAAGGTAACAAAATCGTGGAAATTTGGGGATGAATGATTTTCCGCTTCTAAAAATTTTCTGCCGCTGAAATATTCAGGTGTAGAAGCCAAAAATATCAAACCGATGTGTTATCTTTTACACATTCTCCTTAAAACGCCCAAATATGATATATGGGAAACAGAAGTCGACAATCCAGTATTTATTGCGTCGACGAAGGAGACGCTTCCTAATCTTGTCGGCTAGGCGGAATCGAGAAAAGTGTCGGTACCAAATCTGCGCCATCTTGAAACGTCACAATACTATCCAGCATGCTTAGCGCGTCGTCTAGGCGGAGTGTCGGTACCAAATCTGCGCCATCTTGAAACGTCACAATAGTATCCAACATTCCCAGCGCAGGCTAATTTGTCTTGATTTAGTTTCGGATATTTTCCCGATTTTGAAATCGTACGGCTCAATATTTCAATGCCTACTAAAAGTACGCAGTGGAAAAATTGGAAGAAGGTTCTTCTCCGAACCAAGTATTAAAGTTGTTGGGTCTCTTTGGAATCAAGCAAGAAGTTATCGGATTTTCCTCGCTACCGTTCTGCCGGGTATGTTTTGAATGTTCTATCTTGATTTTGCTGTGGTTCTCTGCCTGATTTGGGAATTTTTCACCTAAATACCGACGTCGTTCTTTGCGATGTTCTAGGTTACGTTGCAATTCGCTGTATATCTTGTGGCAATAATTCACTGACCGGCCGCGCCAGGCGAACGCAGATTAACTTTACAGTGCTCGAAATTGCGCCTGTATCGGGCGCATTTGCGACTAAAGATTTCGCAGTTTTGTGACTAAAATTTGTCTAGCTAATAAAGGAATTATATTCAACAGTCTTGTGTTTTACTTGCATGCAACTGGTAGTTGTAATTTTATCCGATAAATCCTGCGAAATTCACTTTGAATGTTGCGTGACTTACATGTAATCGTCGATTTCATGCTCATGATTTTGGTGTCCAAGAAGTTTATCACTGGAGCACTTTTTCAGGCTTTCTCAGAAATTTCTCATTTCCGGTTCCGGTATTAGTACATGTACTGAGGAGTATGATTTCAGAATCGGAGAAATAACCGAAATGAAATCAAGACAAATATACTATTTATATGTCGGAAGAATCCGAGACCTTTCGGAATACACAGCACGGCAGGATTTTGCCCGATCCCACGGCGATAGCGTGAATTTGTTTGATGTCGGCCCGACGTTTTTGTCTGCGTGACATATCTCGCGACATAGCCCTTTAAACAGTGGCTGAATTAATTCATGAAACTGAGGTACCGGGTCAAGACGAGGTGCCACGGGATAAGGAGACGCACTATAATCTATGATTACTACTAGTTAACTGCACTAAAACATGAATTAATTGAAGAGTTGTAGTCAATCTGATGTGTGACCAACTGAGTTACATTTTCCTTTTCCTCTCTTTTCTCTACAGGAGAGCTACCCTGGATAATGGTTAAATTATGTTTGTTACTGTATTAACAATGGGTCCTTTGCTATTTCAGACTCCATGTATGTCTTCGCCGTGCCAAAATGGCGGGACTTGTTTGCCGAACTACAAATATCACACGTTTGACTGCCGTTGCAGAAAAGGTTTTGTCGGAGAAGACTGCGGGAAAGGTAAGTGTCGCCTGTAATATTTTTTATTAACGGGGGGTGACAACTCTAAGAAGGCCTGTTTCGGGAGAAAAACACAATTCTTCCGGCAATCTGAAGATTTTGCCGGGAATCGGGAGACTCGAAAAATTTTCGGGGAAACATGAGATAATGTTGTTAAAATTTCTCAAACAGCTCAAACAGCGTTTATTAGAGTTGTCACCCCCCGTTTTATTAAACGCCAGAAAATCGTATAGAAACTTGCGATTGATAATTGGCGGAAGTTTCAGCGAAAATTTACATACGCAATGGGATAGGAATTAAAGGAAAGTAAATAAAAACAAACAAAACAAAGAGAGGTGTTCAACATGCAAGCGGGAGATAATACAAGGGACTGAAGTGTGGCAGAATTAAACGAAACAGTATTCGTCTTGAAGAGGTCGGTTCGAGGTGTCTGTTAATGAGAGTCCAACTTTTCACTTTTCACTTAAAACAAACTGATTAAAAGGTAGAACTAAGTTAGTTTTGTTTCTTCCAACAGTTTTCTCAACAGTTTCAACAACATTATCGACACATTCAACAACTTCATCAACTGCTTCAACATTATCATGGGCAGGTTCAACAGCTTCACCAACAGCCTTAACACAGCCTACTCCATCGGTTTGTGCAGCACAGTGGATCAGTTATGGGTCGTCGTGTTATCGACTGTTCACGTCAGGTCAGAAGTGGAACAAAGCGAAAGTGAGCTGTGAGAATTTTGGCGCCATGTTGGTGAAGATTGAATCTGCTGATGAAAATGAATTCATCAAAACACAATTTCTCACTGACCAAGAAGGTTACTGGATTGGACTTTCTGACTCTGCCATTGAAGGTGTCTGGAAATGGGCTGATGGAACTGGATTGACTGGGTACACAAACTGGAGATATGACCAGCCGAATAACTATGGTAATCAAGATTGCGCTACAATACGAAAGTATTATGACGCAGAGTGGCAAGATGCCAAGTGCTCGAACACGAAGGGATATATTTGTGAAAAGTAATTATAACGAACTAAACTTTGAAACCCTCTCAAACGTTTGTTGTTAGATAGGAAGAAGGTAGTAATGTATTATACAACTCCTTTTGTGGCACGGTGTACAATGCTTAACATGCATTTAGAGAAATTTTATAGCAATGCAGTCCAATAGCTAAAATCATCACTGGTGGGAATAAAGTGCTTTGGGGCATTAGGGCGAATTTGATTGTAGGCTCAAGCAGTTTAGACCTGGTTTACCTGGCTTGACCTGGGTTAACCTGAAAGGAAAAACAGGTTAAACAGGAGTCAGGAAAAATTGTTCATTCGTGAGAACTTTTCTTTTAAATTTTTTATTTATTATTATTCAGGTGAAACTGGAAAAGCAATACATAATTTAAGATTCTGTAGCTTCTACATCGAAGAGCCAAAAATACCAAAAAAATACCAGTCCATACCTTCTTTGCTTAGATTTAACTCGCTTGGATAGTCGGTGACCCCGATTGTTTTTTTTTTTTTTTTGATAGTTAATTTTCTTTTCCATTTTATTTTCCGGCAATTCTTGACAGATTGTGAGAAAATAGAAAAAAATCAATGTAGGAAGTGTATTTTTTTCCATTTTTCTACCCGCGCGACATCGAATCCTGCCATCTTGCGGCTGTCAGAGTTTGCAAATGCTGTCGTTTAAAGATTAGATTTCCTTTAAAGGACGTCACCAGTTGACTGAATTACTTAACAGACCCACTCGTATAAAATTTGGCAAAGAAAGTTGCATTTTAAAGATTCATTTGCAATATTTTTAGACTCAGACCGAGGGCCATATCTAGTAAGGAAGACGGCCGATACAGCTGTTTACAGCTGTGTCAATACTGTATTTCATCGAATAATAGCTGCCCTTCGATTAATTGTTGGTTTGCACATGACGTCATAAAAAGTATTCATCCTACAAAGCTGTTTCAAACATGGTTTGTGGATAACAGTGTTATAATTTTTCACAAAAATTCCAGGTTTTAACGATGTTTTGCTTCCGATTTATAAAGGTTTAAAATGTTTCACGTAATTCGTCACGCTATTTCAGATAAGCCATGAAAATAAACAAAATTGAATCATTTTTATAAATGCTTATAAGCCGGTTTAAGGAAATTTATAGCGTATACAAGATTGAATTTTTGGCCGCCATCTTTGTGCCCCTGAGTGGGGCACCAAACCGAGATGCTCAAGTGAATTAAGGCATGGGTCTCCTGCCCTTTCACACAAAAAGTGAGGGGGTGGTCTATCTTTTGAGTCTTTATCCATAAGAACGAAAAACTTTGGCAGAATAAACAGTTCGCAAATGTGGTCATTTTCGTACGCAGAAAATATGGAAATTAAATCACGTGACTTGTCAAGGCTATTTTTAGCTGAAAAATCTTATACACAAAATGGGAACACTTTTTACTCTTTCCTTGAGTGTGCCATCAGCTTCATGATTTTAAGGCCACAAGGTACATCATTTCTGTGCTTGGAAACTTTAAGATAATTTAAAAGAAAGGCAGGAAAAAAGAAACAACTGTTATGGGGGACTGGGCACTAGTACAAAGTACCGTTTATTTTCAAACGTAATGAAATATTCAACAATTTCCAAGCACAGATCTTTTGTTGCTACTCTTAGGACTTATCTGGTAGTAGTGAAGTTTATTTACGGTTGTCATAAACTGTTCCCATCTTTGATTTTGGTTTTTGTGGCCGTATCAAGTCACGTGACCTAATTTGCATATTTTCTATATCCTAAAATTACTGCATTTGCAATCTCTTCAGTATTCCAAAGTTTTATGTTTTTATGGCTAAAGCCTCCGAAGATAGACCACCCCCTACCTTTTTTTGAAAATAACTGTTGACCCATGCCTTAATATACCTGAGTGGCCGCTCCATACATTTCTTCTAAAAACTGTCTTATACTCATTCGCCTATAACTTTCGAACGAAATGTTCTTGCGCTTTAAAATTTGGCCCAGATGTGTAGTTTTAAACTCTCTACAATTCCATGAACATTTTGGGATCGAAATCTGTTGTTTAATCTGAATTTTGATATGACGTAAGAAAAACCAAGAATTCCCCCTCCCCCCCCCCCCCCCGAATAATCGCTCCATTTTAGTGGAAATATTTGAAATAATCGTCTCCCTCATTTAATCGCCCCCATCCCCTCTCATTTCTTTCTCATCCTCCCAGTCAAGTTAAAACTGATTCACTTCTTGTATATATAGGAATTGAACAATCGTTACAATTACAGAAAAGTTGCGAAAGCACAGGTTTCATATTGTGAATTTTGATATGACGTAAGAAAAACCAAGAATTCCCCCTCCCCCGAATAATCGCTCCATTTTAGTGGAAATATCTTGTATATATAGGAATTGAACAATCGTTACAATTACAGAAGTTACGAAAGCACAGGTTTCATATTGTTTTCTATAGCGGGGATCGAAATCTGTTGTTTAATTAATCTGAATTTTGATATGACGTAAGAAAAACCAAGAATTCCTCCCCCCCCCCCGGATAATCGCTCCATTTTAGTGGAAATATTTGAAATAATCGTATCCCTCATTTATTCGCCCCCCATCCCCTCTCATTTCTTTCTCATCCTCCCAGTCAAGTTAAAACTGATTCACTTCTTGTATATATAGGAATTGAACAATCGTTACAATTACAGAAAAGTTACGAAAGCACAGGTTTCATATTGTTTTCTATAGCAACGTTCATTTATTTCATTCTTTCCTTTAATTCTTGGAGCTCTCTAATTAGCACATTAGTGCCTTTAATAGCATTTCCGAAAGCAATATTTGAAATAATCCCACCCCCCCCCCCCCCCCCCCCCTCTCGATTAATCACCCCTCTTCGAATAATCACCCCCTTTTGGAGTGAACAAATTAATAAAAGCCTCCAGCTACATGTATTATTCGAGGAAATAACGTAATATAACATGTATTTTCTCAGTCAATCTTAAGTGACAAGCCTGTCAGTGATTTACAGATAGCGGCACTAAAAGCTTTTACGAATTCCTACGACCAACAGAGATCACAGGAACGAGACTGACTGCAAGCGAATTCAAGGGCACGAAAATATCCCGCTTGTCAGGTTTAGTGCGCTGCATAAAAGCTAAGTTAAGTAAGTGACCGCACATTAAACTGATTAAATTGAAACAATATCACAGGGAGCCCAAACAATCTGTTTATGTAACATAATCGTTTGTAATTTTATAGGAAATGCAAGTATGGCATTTACCTAAATTTCATATTATAGCGACATATCGCCAAATGTATGTACTGATTAACGCTAAATAAACGTTAAATTACCTTATTTGTTGTGTGTTGTCGTCCTTTTGTCGTGAAAGGGATATTTTAAGCCATTTTGAAGGATTCTGAGTTCGCCGTTGACGGGTGGAAAGACATTTTTGAACAGCTCCAGCGCCGAGGCGATTTTTTCACATAAAATCGCATCGCTCGGCTTTCAAACCATGCAACAGAAAGGCCGAAAGATTCGCGCTTCTTCTCGTATCTCTCGATCGAAAAGCCGTCCAAACGGCCCGGAGCTAGTAGCCCTCGAAGAAAATCAAAATCCCACACTGACTTCAGTGACACTGAAATGATATGTAAATTGGGAATGCTAATAAACTTGTTGTTGTTGTTGTTGACACTTTCCAAGCGGTCGATATCAAGACTTGCTTGTGCCAGCCAGCCGACCTGCTGATTGCCTCTTTGTTGATTGCCTCTTTGCTGATTGCCTCTTTGCTGATTGCCTCTCTGCTGATTGCTGATTGCCTCTTTGCTGATTGCCTCTTTCTGATTGGTTGCCGTTAAACAATAATCGCTTCAAAATATATACCGAGGGTGGGGAGCCTGGCGATTTGTTTATATTTGAATGAAAACGTTACGGAAGTGCCTATGGCTCCCCACCCTCGGTACATATTTTGAATCGGTTATTGTTTAACCGCAACCAATCAGAAAGAGGCAATCAGCAGGACGGTTTCTGGCTGCCACAAGCAAGTCTTGATAGACCCTTGATACGCATATCGACCGCTTGGGATTTTGATTTTGATTTTCTTGTGCTGTTTAACCGTACGAAAGCGAGGCAAAATTACCAACTGACACACGTCGGGAATCAAACCGGTATCTGAGTTTAAGAGTACTTAAAAAAAACGTCGAACACACCGCAAGAATTGAAGCAATCGTTTAAAAATGTCCCCAGTTACTATCCTTTTCTTCAAAAGATTATCGCGATGATAAAAAGATCTCAAAGCAAAACAATATAGCCTTCCAGGCCTTCTCTCCGGCGGGGAATCGAACCCCGACCTCCCGCGTGACAGGCGGCAACCGAGGATTTCAGATAGCTTTATCAGGAGTCTAGTTTTATTGCACTCATGCAGCGTATAGCTCGTACATGCAAGGATCTTTAATGAGTAGAATTGACGCGAAAAGCCGCTGAGAAATTTTTCGACTATTTGCGACAAAACAATGAGTTGAAACTGCAGCACTTTAAAGACAATTAATTTGTGAAGACAGTAAAATTGTAACATGTACAACTGATGAACGACCATGAAAAAGAAAGGAAAAACATTTTAGGCACCGATGGGACTCTAACCAACTGAGCTACGGCGCCTCTGACTGCAAGAAAGGTACAGATAATTAACAAACTGCAAACTGTTGATATGTAAAAACCCACTGAAAAATAGGTTTTTGCAAAGTCAGCTAACAATGAAGGAAAAAAAATCGTACTTTGAACAGTCAGAACGATCGATGACATTTTGTCTCTCGAGGAACTGACGAGGATGTCAATAAATGTCCGTCCGATCAGTTGAGTTCATCAATCACACCAATGGGTACGCTCCATTTGCAAAGTACTACGTTAATTTTTGTTCGTCTTATGTCTCAGGTATTACTGAAATTATTTGAAAATTTAGAATTGTGCAAACTAAAGGAATAAAAAACAATTTTTACAGGCTGGAATCCGAATACACTTTACAGGAGTGCTCAAAAAATACGTCGAACAAACCTTACTGAAAACGAAAACTGAGGGATGAGACAGGCGCACTAAGCTGGGAAAGAGGGACTGCTCGTAGTCTGCAGACAAATGGTCATGATAAAAAAGGAAAACATTTAAGGCACCGATGGGATTTGAACCCATGACCTCCTGTTTACAAGACAGGCGCTCTAACCAACTGAGCTACGGCGCCTCTGAGTGAAAGAAATGTATAGATATGTTTGATCAAACCTGCTGTGTTGTTTTAAATTAAGTGTTATCAGATTTCAATAAAAGGAAAACAGCAAAACGTGTAGGTTTTTGCTCGGTCAGCTATTACGAAGGAAAGTGATCGTACCTTGAACAGTCAGAACTGGATTGAAGACATTTTGTCTCTCGAGAAACTGATGAGATCAATAAATTAAATGTCAACTTGCAATGTGAAAAACTTTTCTCTTCGTTCTATTTCTCAGATATTTAATTCTTCACAAATAAGAATCGTGGCGAAAAAAAGAATGTGATTTATGAATAATCACCATGATAAATAAATAAAGAGAATTAAAAGCTTGCAAGGGCCTGTCCGGGAGTCGAACACGGGACCTCTCGCACCCTAAGCGAGAATCATGCCACTAGACCAACAGGCCATGCGACTGTAGATTAGCTGATTGCTGGTGGCATAACACATCTTACAATTTGTTTGTCATAGATCAGGCAAATCGGCTCAACTTATGATTCGGTTTGTGGGTCGTTTTATGTCGCTCCTTTCACATGATTTGCAATCAACGATCCTTTGAAAGAAAAGACCGAACAACTCCTTTTGTTACACGGTGGCAAAGCAGTGCAAATTATATATACTCACCAAATACAGAAAGCTAAACACATTTGCTACACGAACACGTCAGGCCTATGGGGTATGATTTGGGCTTGACCCTAACCCTTCCATGGTCAAGCCCAAATCATACCGTCCAGAAGGACGTCGGACACCTTATTGAGACTTATATAACGGAGTAACTGGTTAGCTTTCAGTTGAGGTTAGGGGCAACAGTTTATATAGTTAAATTTAGGACTAAGCAACCCGAGAAGCTAGGTGGTACAGTGGTACGGTAGGCTACGTAAGCCTAAGCGCAGCTGAGGTCACAGGTTCAATCCTGAGTGGGGATTTTAGATTTTCTTTTTACACTTAAAAATTTATTACTCATGCGCGTAGCAGCATGAGGTAAGGTTTCGGCTCCGTTTTTCTTGTTATTTTTATTTTTTGTGTCACGATTTTGCATGCAAATTTATGCACGCATATTTTAGTGACCGGATCCTCGGGTCACCAACATATTCTACAAAAATGGCTGCCGCGCTCGGCATGAGCTTGGTTTTTAAAACCGTAGTTTCGTGTCATCGCATTAATAACTCACATTTAAAATATTCAAAATGGAAAGAGAAAGCTTTAAAGAATACCCAAAGCCGCTATAGTGGAGAAAAGGGAGAGCTTTCAGCAACTGAATCTTGCTTCAAGGAAATTCATACGCTGCTATCAGTGCGGGGCGATCAAAACCGAAGAAGCAGATTTCTTACAGATGAGGGACTTTACCGTAAAAGAAATTACAATTTTTTGGTGAGAATTTATGTTGATATCAATTTGTGATTCACTTTTCTCTGTGTTCTGGTTAGTTTTGAGGAAATAATTATAAAACATGCTAAAATTCAATCGTAATGACATGTGATTATTTGTATGTAAACAAAATATCTAACTTCACACGCGTCGCCTACGCAAATATGTCTGTGTATGTTTTGCAATTTTCATTTCCAAATCAGTTTCTAGGGCAATTTTCGATACAACTGGTGTATTTTATTCGAAAATTAGTCATACTAGTCATTCTAGACCGAGTAAAAGTTTTTGTGCATAATTCTGCTATTGAGATTCGCTAAAATTGAAAAAAAAATAGCCCGGTCGTTTGCTGATTTCATTGCTTTTAAAAGTAGTCTTTTCAAATGTAACGGGAATAAGTCACGGTTTGGGAAATAAAAGACGAGTGTGTATTTGATCGGGAATCAATAAATTAAATATTCAAAGCGAGACAGATCAAAGGCTCCTTGCGAGCCAAGTCGTGAATATGAAACAACCATCGGGGACCTTTTCCTACCCTACACAAGGTACTTCCCTTATGTTGCAGATCCACGTATCAATATATTTTACCAAAGAGGATCTCTAAAACCTTAAAACCTTCGTGCGTAGCTAGTATTAACACGAAGGAATGTGTTTACTAGCGAAAATAAAAATTACGGACAAACTTCGTCGCCCATTTGTTGTCGTTGGAATATCGTCGAAGGTATGCTATGTTTTCATGACCGTTTGGCTTCAGTTTGCCCTCCTCAGGACAAGTGGCTCCTTGACGGAACCAAAAAAGTACTAACCTCGCCCGACAGGGCTTAACTTCGGTGATCAGACAAGCACCGGCGCATGTCAAACAGTGTTCCTAAAGTTTACGATGAGCGAGTGACTTTTCTCCAGTAATAGACCAATATTACGCTAGCATGGCACAAAAATTTATTTAGTTTATTGGGATGAAGAGCCCAGCATCAAATTCAGCATATCGATATTTGTAAAACTACAAAGTTGTGTCAAGATTGCTAGCAAACTGACGAAGATATGGAATTTTGAAACTGAGCATTTTTACAAAGAAATGTATGGTGGACGGGCATAGATTGCCCGTCCAGCCTCGTTTTCGAGTTTTTCCCATACATTTCTTTGTAAAAATTAGGCCAGAGTACTAAGTTTCAAAAGTTCATATCTCCGTCAGTGTACGAGCAATCTTTACGAAACTTTACAGTTGTGCTGAATTTGATACTGGACTCTTTTCCCCATTAAATGAAATATATTTTCATGCCATGCTAGCGTGATATTGGTCTATCGCAATAAGTCGTATTCACGACTTAAAAACGTGTTTTAGCGTGTTCTTTAGTGTGTCACGCAAAATTCGTTGAGGGGGGGAGGGGTGCGTGACCCGTTCAAAACAAACCATGGAACTTGCTTACGCAAGCGCATGAGTGTAGGCTACAATAGTTGCCTCTTGTTGAAAATAAAATTCTAAGTGTCGACATTACTTTATATAAGTCTCAAGAAGGTGTCCGACGTCCTTCTGGAAGGTATGATTTAGACACAACCATGGAAGAGCTCCCGAAGGAAAGCACGTGTTTGAGCCAGCGTTGCAATGGTCACCTGTGCTGTTTAACCGTACGAAGGCGAGGCAAAATGACCAACTAACACACGTCGAGAATCAAACCGGTATCTGAGTTAAAAAAAGAGTAAAAGTACTTTTAAAAAACGTCGGACACCTCACGGAATTTACGCTAGAATTAAAGCAATCGCTTAAACATGTCCCCAGTTATTATCCTTTTCTTCAAAAAATTATCACGATGATAAAAAGATCTAAAAACAAAATAATATAGCCTTCCAGGCCTTCTCCATGGCGGGGATTTGAATCCCCGTCTCCCGCGTGACAGGCGGCAACCGAGGATTTCAGATAGCTTTGTTCAGGAGTCCAGTTTTATTGCATTACGAGTAAACCAGCAGTTGAACTGAAACCACTCATGCAGCGTATAGCTCGTGCATGCAAGGAACTTTAATGAGTAGAATTGACGCGAAAAGCCGCTGATAAATTTTTCGACTATTTCCGACAAAAAAATGACTTAAAACTGCAGCACTTCAAAGACAATTTGTTTGCGAAGACAGCAAAATTGTAACATGTGCAACTGACGAACGACCATGACAAAACGAAAGAAAAAACATGTTAGGCACCGATGGGATTTGAACCCATGACCTCCTGTTTACTAGACAGGCGCTCTAACCAACTGAGCTACGGCGCCTCTGACTGCAAGAAAAGTACAGATAATTAACAAATTGCAAAGCTGTTGATATGTCAAAACCCACTGAAAAATAGGTTTTTGCAAAGTCAGCTATAAAAGAATGAAAAAATCGTACTTTGAACAGTCAGAACGATCGATGACATATTTTGTCTCTCGAAGAACTGACGCGGATGCCCGATCAGTTGAGTTCATCAATCACACCCGACCCGGCATAGTAAATCGAACCTAATCGAACTCAATCGAACTCAATTCATGGATTGAGTTCATTGAGTTCGGCAATCGAACGAAATCGAACTCACCGAAAAGAAAAAAAATCAATCGAACCCAATCGAACGTTCGATTTTCGAACTCGTGATTTGTGTAAAACAGGCGTTGAAAAATCCATAACCAGATCTTGGAAGCTCGAGTTACTTCAGCCCGGAGTGTAGCGCACGTGTTTTCGAAAACAAAGAAATTCCGCAGAAATGGCTTCAGATGCGCTGTGGATTGTAGGCTTCAAATGCGTGGTAAAACTACCAGGAATGTCGCTTTGACGTCAAGGATGGCGAAGTTTTCAAGGTTTTAAAGAAAATAGGCGAGAAAGGCCGTGCATTCCGAATTGCAAACGAGCGCGGACAATTAGGTCACCTTCAACGTGAACTGGTTGCTTCTCTGTTGCCTGTAAATGCTTCGATAACTTGGTAAGTGAAGATGTTTGTAAGGGATTCAATAGACCCGGAAACAGATACAACCGAAATAAACCGGGAATATATTTATTTGCCTCAAGTAGTTAATATTGTGCAAGCCTTGTGAAAAACAGGGAAAGCAAAACTTGTGCAAACTTTTCACCTTTAGCCGAGTAGAGTCTGTGGGCCACCATTTGATGATCCTAAAGGTCGCTGGCGAAAAGGAGGTGGTATCAATGTCCCAATTATCCTAAATTTTTCAACAGTACGCCGAGCCGAAGCATTGAATGTAAAGGTGGTCAGACACGAGGGGTCATGTAGCAGGGACATGTTGCAGCGACATGTAGCAGCGACAAAAATTTGTGTAGTACACACTGAGGGACATGTAGCAAGGACGTGCGGCGGGGACATGTAGCAGGAACAAAGTCATCAGAGTCATAGCGCTTGCACACACATGAAAATGTTGCGGGGACATGTCTCAGGGACATGTTGCAGCGACACCATCCCCTCGTGTGAACTGATACTTTCAGTTGAACTCTGTGCGACAGTTTGTCGGTGTTGTTCTTTACCACAGCCAAAACAAAAAAATAGTCTGAAGTCAGCGCTCGGGGTCGGCGAGGAATCAACTGAGACTTCAGACAAAATACCACGCTATTGACTTCATTTGTCTCCGACTGACTAAGCCTCTGGCCATTGTGTAAAGTGTATTCACGCATTGAAATTTTAAATTCTTTCTGTGATCTCTATGAAATTTTTCATTGAAAGTCAATCAATACACTGCTCTATACAGTCCAACTCTGGTTACACGCCATTTAAAAAGTTCCTGAAATGTTCACCTCCATGCGCATGAGTAATTATTCATTGAAAGTCAATCAATACACCGCTGTCTATACAGTCCAACTCTCGTTACACGCCTTAAAAAGTTCCTGAAATGTTCACCTCCATGCGCATGAGTAATTATTCATTGAAAGTCAATCAATACACCGCTGTCTATACAGTCCAACTCTCGTTACACGCCTTTTAAAAAGTTCCTGAAATGTTCACCTCCATGCGCATGAGTAATTATTCATTGAAAGTCAATCAATACACTGCTCTCTATACAGTCCTGACCAACTCTCGTTGCACGCCTTTTAAAATTTCCTGAAATGTTCACCTCCATGTGCCTGTCATGTGCCTATGATAAATACAACCTCGTCCCCAGGATATCTCTTCTTCCCCAGGAACGAGGTTGTGGTAAATATTGTAGTTTCCACTTCAATCAATAAATGCTCTGCGTGATTATTTCACAACAAATAAATATTTTATAAGCGGGTTGAGTTGTGCAACTGTATTGAGTTTGAACTTGAAGAACATGTTCAATCATCGATGTCATAGTGACAGAAATAAGAGAGGAAATCAGTTACTTTGTTACTTTATTATCGAACATCAGTTGATTCTAAATTAATTTGCAAAGTTCAAAATATTGGGAAACAAATTAGTCAATTAAAAAAGAGTAAGAATACTTAAACAAAAGTGGAATCAATCGCTCGAACATGTCCCCAGTTAAGTTTGGTTCCCACTGGCGACGTAAGCGGAATCGTAAGCGGAATCGGAATCGCAAGAACCTCACGATCTAGTGAAAATCAAAACGACGGAAGCGACGGAAGCAGAAGCGGAATCGGAAGAAAACGAAAACCTTCTGATCCTTCCGATTCCGATTCCGTCGCGCTTCCGATTGCGACTCCGTTTTTTGATTTACACTAGAACGTAAGGCTCCTTACGCTTCCGTCCGACTCCAACTCCGCTTCCGATTACGTTGCTAGTGGGAACCAGCCCTTACTACCCTTTTCGTCAAAGAATTATCCACTGATGAAAAAAAATTGCCTTCTCCCCGGCGGGGAATCGAACCCCGGTCTCCCGCGCGACAGGCGGGGATACTCACCACTATACTACCGAGGATTTTAGGTGAGAAAATGTATCTTTATTCTGGAGTCCAGCTTTATTGTATTACGAGTAATTTGAACTGGTATGGTATAGCTCTAACACAGCGTAAAGTTAGTACATGCAGGGGTCTTCAATGGCCTTGAGTGGAATTGACGCAAAAAGCTCCTAATAAATTTATTGACTATTTGAGACAAAAAAAATGAATTGAAACTGCAGCAGTTCAAAGACAAATGGAGCAAAACTGTAACATGTACAACCGACGAACTGCCATGACAAAAAAAGAAGAAAAACATGTTAGGCAACGAATGGGATGGGATTTGAACTAATGAGCTACGGCGGCTCTGGCTGTGAATAAATTTGAGATTTTTAACAAATTTAATGTTTGACCAAACCTGCAAACTGTTGATATTTCAAAAGCCATGAAAACTAGGTTACTGCGCGGTCAGCTATCAATGAAGGAAAAAATCGCACTTTGAACACGTCAGTCAGTCAGTCAAAATTCGACCAGAATGGAAACTTGTGATTTCTTGACCGCCTGTCAAGAAATAAAAAATAATGAACTGTAATCCACTTCCATCCTTGTAATCCTGCACTTTTTTGCCAAACTACTGCTTCTAGCTGTTTTGCTCTATAGGTGGTTTTCACGTAACGTCACGGCGGCCATGTTGGTGCTCACCTACAAAAGAATTTTAATGAACTTCTTTTGTTATGTGCACCAATATGGCCGCCATTGCCTTTGTCGACTGAAGGTCACGTGAGTGATAACCATCTATAGAATGTTTTTTTATCCAATTAAGTTGTATTTTTGGTGGCATATGGCGATATAACACAGGAAATCGACTAAATAACATAATCTCGTTATTTCATCGAGACAATATCACTTCAATTTTTATCACAAAAAAATATATATGCTGATTTGTTTACCTATTTATTACGATAAACATAAAATTGAATAATATCGACATTGAAGTTTTCTTAAAATCTATTGACAATAATTGTCTATCACATAAATATCTACATGATAGATAGATTATATCACTGGGCTACTTTTTGTCATCCCCGTAGAAGCCCGCGCGGGTATAATATAATATAATTTCTCGAGCTCGAGGGGGTGTGGGCAGGGTAGTAACAATCTGCTGTAGGTTCTTTATATGTACAACTCGAGTTCCGGGCAAACTTTTGGGTTAAGATTATTAAACTAGTGGAACGGGAGACCAGGGATCATAGCGAGAGCGTAAAATATAACAGATGGGAAACCATGTGTACTCGATTCGAGATAATTAGAAGTTCGAATTAAGGTGCTGTTACACGTAACAATTTTTTTGTGCAATTAAGTTGTCTCGCAGAAAAACTGTTGAAAGTTGAACGCACGATTTTTACGTGCAACAACCCCTCGTGCAACAGATGTTTTGTTTTTAAATTTCACAAAAAGTCGAATCGTTTTCTACTTCCTGCAACAAATTTTCTTCATGTTGCACAATAAACATACGTGTAGCATGGCTCTTGCAACTTGTTTCGCCCTCCCTTTAAGGCCGGACTTAACCTGAACGCCATTTTTTCCGCATCTGACATGGCTTTAATGGAAATAACTCGTTCACGTTTAAAGCAATCCAACAACTCTAGACTCTATAGCAGACCTTTTAAAAGAAGACTACTACAAGCAGCAAAGAGTGTAGATGGAAAGGCAACATTACAAGGGGCAAGAATTGTCGAGGACTTCACACCTAGTGACTTTAACGCCCGCAAGAAAGCCCTTCCACTTATGAGAAAAGCTTACGATGAAGGTAAAAAAGTGCGTTTCACTAGAGGTAAACTTTTTATTGATGGAAGAGAAATTTCTGTTGCTTAGCCTAAATTCCACGTTGTCTGTATTTCTGAAAAATGACAGTGAAATGATGTGATTTTTTTTTTTCAACATTTGCGAAGCCTAGCGCTAAAGTCATCCGCGCGATGTCTTTATGTCTGCTGGGATTGCTTGTGCAGCGCTGCACAAGAGCGAATTTTGCGCAAAACTTGTTTCCAATGAATTTGCTCATGTACGCCATAGTTTTAATAGCAATTTTCTACAAACCATATATTTTGTTTACCTCAAACATTTCTTGTATTGGTGTTATGTTTTTGATTATTTTATTTGTGTGGCTATCAGTAATTAACCGGGCATATAAAGATCCATCTTCTTCCAAATTTAGATTTTTTCACATACCTAATCACCACAAATGGTGAGAGGTAAATTTATTTCTTTAAATACGAGAGGCATAGGCAACTATCGTAAACGACGAACAATATTTACTTGGCTTAGAAAACAAAAACCTGACGTTGTTTTCCTTCAGGAAACACATTCTGTCCAAGGGAATGAAGTTTCCTGGCAAAGAGAATGGGGTGCCAAGTTAATCTGCTCTCATGGGGCTAATAATGCAAGAGGTGTCGCAATTTTAATTAGGAATAACTTTGATTGTGTCGTTGAGGAATCGGTTATTGATACAAACGGTAGATTTATAATATTAAAGGTACTCCTGAGCGGACAACCCTCTCTTTTAGTTAATATATACGGCCCTAATCGAGATAATGAACTGGTTGCCTTTTACCACACAGTCCTGCAAACCATCATAAATAAAAACCTTGATGATATTGAGAACATTATTATGGGAGGTGATTTAAACTGTCCTTTAAATCCCATCATTGACAAAAGAGGTGGCAATCTAATCCCAAGGCAATCTGTAATTAACACAATTGAACTGCTACAGTCCGAGCTGGATTTGCTTGATATTTGGCGAGTAAAGAATCCAACAAAACGTAGTTATACCTGGAGTCAATCAAATCCTTTGATATTTTCAAGATTGGATTATTGGCTGATTTCAAATTCTTTATCTGATAATGTTTGCCATGTTGATATGATTTCAGCCATAAAAACTGATCACTCCGCAATAGTAATAGAATTGCAGGATGTTGAAGACAAGGTGAAAGGTCCTGGATTTTGGAAATTAAATTGCTCCCTTCTAAATGATGAAGAATACGTCAACGAACTAAATCGTCTTTTACCTACTTGGATACAGGAAGGAAAGCAAGATCTAAGTGATCCGCGATCTGTATGGGACTGGGTAAAATATAATGTTAAGAAATACTCTAGATTGTATTCAATGAACAAATGTAAACAGCAAAATTTAGAGGAACAACAGCTAAACAGACAATTTCAAGAGGCTACAGCAGCCTACCAAAACTGCCCTAATCAAGAGAATTTATCAGCTTTAAATGTTTTGAAAGAAAAGATGGAACATCTGTATGAAAAAAAGGTGGAAGGCATAATCATCAGATCGCGCGCACGGTGGCATGAACATGGGGAAAAGAATTCAAAATACTTTTTAAATTTAGAAAAACGAAATCACGTTAGGAAGCATATTCGGAAGCTTCGCTTGAGTGGAGTCATCTCAACAGACCCTTTTGAGATCTTAGAAGCAGAGCTCGTATTTTATGAAAATCTTTATAAATCTAGACGAGAAGGTCCCGAAGAAAATAAACCT
Organism: Cladopsammia gracilis; assembly: GCA_022457155.1. Taxonomy (NCBI): domain Eukaryota; kingdom Metazoa; phylum Cnidaria; class Anthozoa; order Scleractinia; family Dendrophylliidae; genus Cladopsammia; species Cladopsammia gracilis. The sequence continues at coordinate 604,644 of JAJGOT010000428.1, forward strand.
AATTTTCACCTGGAAGATTTACCTATACCAACACTTTCAAATGATTCTTCTTATATTGGTGAAGGATTAATAAGCATAGAGGAATGCAAAAAAGTTTTAAATTCTTTTCCGTTAAACAAGGTACCTGGAAATGATGGACTACCAATAGAATTCTACAAGACCTTTTGGGATTTTATAGGTGATCCTTTAATTAAAAGTTTTAATGAATCTTTTGTCAAAGGAACAATGAGCCCGTCACAAAGACAGGCGGTTATTACACTCATCGAGAAAAAAGACCAGGACCGCTGCGATCTTAAAAACTGGAGGCCAATTTCTCTATTGAACGTTGATGCGAAGATAGCTTCAAAAGTTATTGCCGAAAGAATGAAGCGTCTTTTACCCGAATTAATTCATAAGAATCAATCAGGATATATCCCAGGCAGAAATATTAGCGAAAATATACGTTCAATTTTAGATATAATGGAATATACGAAAGTTAAGAAATTACCCGGTCTGTTATTATTTATTGACTTTGAAAAAGCTTTTGATAGTTTAGAATGGGATTTTCTTGAAAAATGTTTAGAAAAATTTAATTTTGGACCCGATTTTAGAAGATGGGTGAATATTTTTTACAACGACATCCAAAGTTGTGTTATAAACAACGGCTTATGCTCTCGCCATTTCAATATAGAACGTGGAGTGAGGCAGGGAGACCCCCTCTCTCCTTACCTTTTTGTTACTGCAGTTGAAATTCTGGCGATTGCTATAAGGAATCAAGAAAACATTAAAGGAATAACTATAGACGATTTAGAAACTAAATTATTGCAGTTTGCCGATGACACAACGGTTGTCCTATCAGATTTGGATTCAGCGCGGGCCCTATTTGGATTACTTGAACGCTTTGAGAAAGCCTCTGGACTTAAACTCAATGTAACGAAAACAGAAGCAATGTGGATTGGGTCACTTCAGAATTGTGAAAATGAACCATTAGGGGTTATGTGGAAAACATGTGTCAAATTTTTAGGAATATATATTACATATGATGTACAAATATTAGTAGAGAAAAACTTTAAGCAGAGGTTGAAAAAAATTAAAAATACAATAAATCTATGGAAGTCAAGAGGATTATCGATTCACGGCAAAGTAAATATTATCAAAACACTTTTACTCCCAAAAATGATTTATCCTAGTTCCGTGTTATGTACTCCTCCCGAAGTTATAAAAGAATTTAACAGTCTGGTTTTTCGTTTTTTGTGGAACGGTAACGACAAAGTTACCCGACTCTCTACATATGCACCCTATGACCAAGGTGGCCTTAAAATGTTAGATTATGATAACATGGTTAAAGCTTTAAGGCTAAGCTGGTTAAAACGAATAGTCGACCCAGATTACTCTGGTTTCTGGAAGTCATATCTTGATTATCTTTTGGTGAACGAAGGGGGATTATTTTTAATTCAGTGTAATTACGATGTCAAACAATTAACAATCTCAGCAACTTTCTATCGAGAACTATTGGACTGGTGGTCAAAATTAAGAGAAGTCAAGGATCCCGAAAATATATATAAGTATATTCTATGGAATAACAAAGAAATAAAGATTGACGGCAAAAGTGTTTTCTATAAACATTTTTTTGATAATAATATCACATATACAACTCATCTGCTTTATGAGATGACAAATGTTGAGTCTTTCAATGTCGTCAGAGATGCGGGATTGAAGAACTCCAATTTTTTAGTATGGACAGGTCTGAGGCAATCAGTTCCATCGAAAATGCGTTCTCACATACCTACCTTCGAGATTATCTTTGATTTAGAAAATTTTAAGTGTCGTGACTATTATCACTATCTTATAAAGCAAAAATACGAAAAACCAAATAAATGGGCTAAGTTAAGAGAAGAATTTCATTTAGATGACAAGCAACTTTCGGAGGCATTTGTGATGCCACTGAGAGTTGCAAATGAACCTTATTTACGTTCTTTTCAGTATAAAGTTTTAAATTCTATTCTATATACAAATGAACTACTTTGTAAGATAGGCTATGTTTCTAACCCCAACTGCTCCTTCTGTCATCAGACTATAGAAACGATACCTCATATTTTCTTTGACTGTTCTTTTTCGTCTTCCTTTTGGAATGAAGTTTGTGACAAAATTTTAAACAAACTTAAGAATTGCGCAAGCCTCTCGTTAGAATATCGTGAGATTATTTTAGGGTTTTTAAAGGGGGAGATGGATCTGCAAAACTATATTCTTATTTTAGGAAAAACGTACTTGTGGACTTGCCGGTGTAAAGAAACGAAACCATCTTTTTGCCACTTTGAAAGAATTCTATTAAATAAATATCAAACCGAAAAGTACATTTCTTTTAAATCGAATAATATGAACTTCTTTAGGAAAAAATGGAGAATGTTTGAGGAAATGAATCTTTTAAATAATTAAGTCCACAATTATGTTAAACAATGTGCTTTATAACCTGTAACTGTTATTGCTAGTTATTTAATTATTTACATTTTAACTAACTTAAATTAAAATATTGGGTTGTAAATACATGATTGTGGAAACAAATAAAAAAAAAATGAAGGCTTAAAAAAAAAAAAAAAAAAAACAAAAAAACAAAAAAAAAAAAGAAAAAAAAAAAAAAAAAAAAAACAAAAAAAAAAAAACAAAAAAAAAAAAAAATCCAACAACTCTATGCTCATCTCATGAATCTATGTTATGGCGTGTTTTGTAAATTTTTGGGTGATTTTTGGGTACGTTTGGGAGGAAATAGTTTTTCTCAAAGGATTTGTAAAATGAAGAGAAATAAGAAATACTGAAGATTTAGTGAAGTTTTTAAATTATAATTTGTAGTTAATAATTAACAGACGGACACCAAGTTACTCCACTAGAAACCTTGGGTGCTCTTGTGTGGGTATCAACTGTCTGTTGGTGTTCCAAAAATATTTTTCTTTCCGTCTTTCCCTTCTTTAAACCTCTTAAAATTTCATTCAAATTTAGATTGAGTCCCGCCTTAAGTTACCTAATCACAGCCCAGCTAGATTGACGTTTTTATTTTTCAACCTACGCAATTTTTTTCGCGAGACAAGTTGCATGGCAATTTTAACGTGTAAAGTCGTACCACAGGCAGCCCAAGTCGTACGCGCAACTTGTAACAATATTGCACGAAAAATTGTTACATGTCATAGCAACTTTGGTTGCACCCGTCAAGTCACCGAGATTCTACTGTTCATCCTGCCAGCACTGAGGGCTGTAGGGGACGGGGGCCACCTCCCCCGCGTATTTACTCCACTCCCCCCTCCCCCCCTTACGAAAAACTGTTGATACGCCACTGACTTGTATTGTTTCACATCAAATCAGTGTTCCTCATTTCCTCCTTCTCCGTTACGTTGAGCCCGGAAATGTTTGTAGCTTGTTCATCATCAGGTACTGAAGCCTGAAGTAGACTTCGCCGTTTCTTGACGCAATCGGCAATAATGTCTTTGATTGTCTGTTCAGCGAGCAGTGTGTTAAATTCATTAAGATCCGCCAGGCGATTAAACGGTTCCGCATGATAATGGAAGTTGAATGTGCTGTACCAGTCATGGCGATTTTCAAATATTGAAAAGTTGGCGAAGTCTTTTTCTTCTTTTGTCGTTCGACGTACACCTGTTAGATCGAGAAAAAGACAACCAGGAATCAAACTGCTCATTGTTTTGTTGCTTTTAATTAAGTTGTTTTATACTTTGTGATCCTTATACTTTGAGTTTTTTCATTATTATTGCTGTAAAGCGCCCGAGAGAAGACCTGTGCAGGCGCTATATAAATGTTTATTATTATCAGATTATTAATAATATTATTATAGCTATAGAGATAACTTACCTGGTGTTATTTGTTCCTTGAATGTTTTATTTATCAGCGCAAAATGTATCACAACTGGACAAGTTGGATCCTTCTGGTGACGAAACACGTAAAATTCCTTTAAACCGTACTTCTTGTACTGCAATTCGGCCTTAATAGGAGGAAATTTTAAGTTGTTCTTTTTGGCCCATTCCTCTGCTAATAAGAGTTCCTAAAAGGATACATCAAGAAAATAACATTAAAATTAATAGATTGATTTTAGACTAGTATAAGTGTCGGTCTCGATTCTCCTGAAGCTGTGGTACTATTTGCTTCACTGAGAAATGATTATTTCGCAGCTTGGCGTTAAAGTTTGCTCCTGGCACTTTTTAAATCAAATTTGCATTGTTTCTGTTGGATAGAAATAGTTATTTACCTTAAAAGGAAACTCAATCTCTCTGTCTCGTGCACTGAAGTCAAAAGACAAAATGACGTCAACGCGTCGCTCAGGCCGCAGAATGGGCGGGTAGGGGGAATTGAACACGAGCCCGCTATCAACCAAGTAAATGTGTTTAGCTGTCAGGGCTAACTGGTCAGCGGCTTCAGCCACATCTTCCATTTCCTCTGCAACATAAAGAAAATAATAACTTTTTCTGTAAAATTAATTCCAAATAGCAATAAAAATAATACGTACAGGCATATATTTAACGTTGTTGGTACGCTTAGCTGTGGTAACAGTGCTTCCTATGGATTAGATTATCGGAGACACATCAGCTTGTTTACAGCTGCGCCACACTTTTATGTAGTATACAAAATGTATAAATAAAGATTAAGGTGGATCAAAATAGGAATTATTAAGATACGTTTGTAGACGACTGATTATAATGTTGATAAGGACATAGGAAATTTTTTAAGTCTTCGTAGTAGCATAAGGAAGGAGGATCTACCAAAGTAAGATAGACCATCATAGTTTAGGAGCAAAGTGCCGCTATGATCCAAGGCCGTTTACAGACGGTACAACGCTTAGAACACGCCTGCGACACAATGGTCCTTATCGTAGATAAGTACGCCACGCCATCATATCAGTGGTTTCTCGCTTTCCTGGCCCTATAGTCTCGTTTTGATGTTTACGAGAACCTCTGACGATGATGAGCGTAAACATCAAAACGAGACTATAGGGTCAAGAAAGCGAGAAACCGCTGATATGTTGGCGTGGCGTACTCATCTACGATAAGGGCCATTTGGGCCCCAACCTCGTCTCCAGGCCCTTCTCCGTTTTCAAAATGGCGGGGCTGGTGTAGAAACCGCTGGACAAGGCTGTTAAAATACTCCAAGAATCATGGTCAAGCCCAAATCATACCGTCCAGAAGGACGTCGGACACCTTATTGAGACGTATATAACGGAGTAACTAGGTAGCTTTCAGTTGAGGTTAGGGGCAGCAGTTTATATAGTTAAATTTAGGACTAAACAACCCGAGAAGCTAGGTGGTACAGTGGTAGGATAGGTTATGTAAGCCTTAGCCTAGCTGAGGTCACTGGTTCAATCCTGAGTTGGGATTTTAGATTTTCTTTTTTACACTTAAATGTGTCGACATTACGTTATATAAGTCCGACGTCCTTCTGGACGGTATGATATAGACACAACCAAGAATCGTGGAGTATTTTGTCACGTGACGGATAATGAAATGGCGTTTTCGGATGTTCTTTTCAGCGATTGGCAGCCGTGTTTGATTGGCAGCCGTGTTTGATTGGCAGCCGTGTTTGATTGGCAGCCGTGTTTGATTGGCAGCTGTGTTTGATTGGCAGCCGTGTTTTGTTCGTTTTCTGGCAATCTGAAACCGTCGTTTAAATGAAGCAGTGACATTTCGTTGTGTTTTACGCGACAAAATGTTTCAAGATATTTGGAGTCAGGTGTGTGAGCCACATCAAATAGACGATATTCGTATTCTCGGTATTGAACTTGAACCAGCTTGCAGTCGAGGCTCATGCGGGGCATTCTTTTCACATGCAATTATTTTTAATGATATTCCCCCGCATGAGCCTCCATTGCAAGCTAGTTCCAGTTCAATACCGAGAATACGAAAATTGTCTAATAGACAATTGTCGCAGTGGCGCGAGTGACAAAAGTAGTAAAAAGGCATTTAAACCGGTCAGGACACACCAACGGACAATAAAGTAACGGTAAGAAGTCTTTATTGTGTAATATTTTCGATTTTTCTATCGCTTCTCGATCCGTTTCAAATCGTATTACTGCCTACATTTCATTACTGTTTACCGGCTTCGAATCTGTAATTTGATGTGGCTCACACACTACGCTTGGGCTGCCTGTGGGTACTTTAGCAGTCTTGTCAGGGGTCTCTACGCCCACCCCGCCATTTTGAAAGGAAGATGGCTGTGGGTACGAGGCTGTTTGGGTCCTGCTTATAAATTGCATTAGCCTGCGTAGCAGGCGTCGGGGAGGAGGGAACTGGGGAGAGAGGGAAAGGACGCCTGCAATAAAGACCCCCATTTGTTCATTTCTGCAGACGCTGGCGGCCGCAAATTCTGATTGGCTAATTCGTGCTGGGCGGTAAGCAAAGTGAATTCCCGCGTGAAGTCATCCATGCGTAAAAGCTCGTGCCAGTTTCTGATTGGTGAACGTATTGACAGTTGACGTAATTCGATTACAAGGAAATCGGTGGGCGTAATGCGAACAGCCCGGTTATTATAGCAGGAGTTCCTTCCCTTCTCCCCCTTTACTTTTTCGCGCCAACCCTCCCCGTTTACCCCCTCCCCGTTTACGACTGCCACGCAGGCTAAAATTGCATGAGCAGGTTTGATTAACACAAAACAATACACGTTATAGGAATGTAGTAGGATCGTAGTAGGCATGCAAGGAAGAAAAACGACATCCAAATAAAGCGGTAACATACCTGAGGCGACTGGCGCCGACAATACTTCAAGGCCTCGAAGAAAGTTGTGTACCAGGCCTGCTCTACCAACACGTGTTTTCAGCAATTTCAGTTTATCCAGGAGAGATTCAAACACGTGTTCAAAGAAACCCGAATTCTCGTCATTATTTTCATTCGTTTCCTCGTCATCAGTGTCATCTTCGTTGTCGCTATCACTATCTTCACCATCAACTTCATCGTCATCATCATCATCTTTTCCACAAACCATCTCCTCTACAAAACAAAAACAACAATTCATTGAACATCTATTTATTATGCATCGCGCGCGCCAACAAACAAACCGCCAGCTACGCAGGCTATATCTTATAACGTCGCCTTTTCTTTCTCTTCCGAGTTTCAATTCCTTTTCTAGACTTAATTTTTCATACCACTGAGTCTCGGCAAATGATACCCTCTCTATTCAACTTCTTATTTCCTTGTGGAACATAAGTCCGAAACCAACGTCTCCCACCTAGTCCTGTTTCTCGCTGTTTTCTTAGCAGCCATCCACGTCACACCTATGTCTTGAAGTTCTGCCAAACGAGTTCAGAACGCTTCCATGTCTGAGCCGGATGTCCCTCCTTCTCCTGCCATGCGAGTTCCACTCGGAAGCCTTTGTTATGTTTCCATCCGGTTTCCTTAGCGTGTAACCTATCCACTTCCATGCCCTGCTCTTTAACTACATCTCCACTGGCTCCTATGTTACCTGTCGGTTGCCAAAGATCCTCGTTCCTAACCTTCTCTGGCCATCTGATGCCAAGAATACTCCTCAGGTATTCACAAATACTTAGAGCTTGTTCAGCGTGACAATTGGTTACCCTCTAAGTCTCTGTCCCGTAGAGTAGGACCGATTTAACATTGGATGATAGTAATATCTTCAGTTTCAGTCTTTCGTGATAAAGAGGACGTTCCCCATACTGGCCTAAGCATTGCAAACACCTGCCTATTCTACTCTTTATTCTAGACCAAACCTCTCTGATTTCTATAGTTACCCTATCCCAGACAAAACTGCTTAAAAACCATACCCTTCACAGCGGCACATACCCATATAGCTTATATATGAGAGTACCCCGGCCTCCTCCTCGGCTTTCGACGCAATAATGTTGCTGTAAGGATTGTTCGGTGTAACATCACCTCAGAAGGGAGTATAACCGGAATAATTTTTTGTTAAAAAATGTACTAAAACCGGGTGGACTTCTAAGCGGATGGGTTTATTACCGGGAATTTACGGTATGGGAGATAATGAAATATGGGCGATAACACGTATTATTATACATTGGTGTCACTAGCTCGATTTTGATTGGCTATAAGCACGCAGCTAATTATTGCTTGCTGTTTCTGTTACGTCATACCTACAGACAATGAATTTTATATATGTAGAAGTGACGTCATAGCTACAGACAATAGTTTGTCTGCTGTGCATTGATCACTTTTTTGTACTCGCTCTTGTCTTTACAAGTGCAGCTCAGGGATATGCATAATAAAACAATTATTATATAGTGTCTGTCTTGTTATAGGTACCTAATTCTTCCCGCAAATCCCCAGTGTTTCTCATTTCCTTTATTGTTTCATCAGGTGTTTTACCTTCTTTGAGCACGCGCTGTAGAAGAATGGTAAAGGCGCTGCCCCATAACCCTGTGGGTCACAGAAACGTAACTATATATCAGCTTGTTAGTAATCAGTGGAAACATGTTAGCGAATTTATAATCCTTACAAATTTACGTTAATGTTATAACAAGGACAAATAAAAGCTTTCTACCCAGACAGAGCCCCTTCATTTCATGCTCACAGGTCATTTCATGCTTACGTGTTTAAAAACATCTTAACTGATATCTGGCCAATCACACTTGGGCTATCACATAGATAGATGTATAGATGTAATTCCGTGAATAGTTGTGTTATATGCATGACTGAGTATTTTTACGCGAGCAAAAATAAAAACTGACGAGTAAAAAAGTGTTTTTCCTAGCGCTGTCAAAAGATAGAGTGTCATAACGTTAAATATTTACAGTCGTTTTGTTGGTATTTGCGCTCTAGAATGCCGTGTTGAATAAAAAAGATGCTTTACAAGGCACAGAATTCATGAAGTTGATAGTTATTTACAATCTGTGCTTATAAAGTGTAATACAAGTAAAAACAATTTCTCAACTAATCAAAAGTAAAAACCAAAATCAACTGCAAATTGTTTTCCCGAGCTTGCTGCGGCTGCATCTCTGATTGGCTCATTTGATTGTCTGTGCTGCGTCTGTTGTGATTGATGCTAACATTATTACCTTGTAAGTAGTAAAGTGGAGGTTCAGGGTATGATGTCACGAGTTTGCCACAAAAAAACTTGCTTCCAAAGTGTTCAGTTCGCATGAAAGTCCCATACTTTGGCATGCCAATTTCGAACGGTGAAAATTCCATCCATTCTGCAGAGGAAAGACGATGTAAGGAAAAGCAAGATATAATTTACATGGTTTAAACCTTTTCAAGCGTCTCCCAATCCACACAAATGCGTTTCTCTTCTTTCGGTTTTGCTGTCCCATTTACACGAATATACGCATCGATAACGCAAACTTTTGAATAGGGCCTGTGAAAGGAGTTGTATCCTTTTTTAACGCAAACGCTCGAAATCAGTGCAACCGTGTGGACAGCGAAAACGTAAACTCGGTTATGCGATTATTAAGTTGTTTTGATGTTCAAGTCTTGTATCATCGTATTCGTTTTCGTATCAGCCAATTCCAAAAGCGATCATTCCCTTGCGTCCCTTGAAACGCCATTAGTGTTAACAACAACAACGTAATTCTGCGTCTTTTCACGGCTACTCTTACCCGTACAATTAATGATATGAGACATAACCGATCAACAAAAGGTAAACTATAGAAACATACAAGTTGGTTCTCACTTTTTGTGAGTAAGCTCGCTTGATATATAGTCCCGCCAGTAACCTACAACGCAGACACACTTATGGCTCATCACGCAATCTTTCGTGGGTGTGAATTCGAAGCGTAGGTGTGAAGCCTACACTAACAGCCACCATCTTACGACGGCTATACCGCTCCATAATGGCCATGTCTTCTTCATGCACCGGCGTGTACTCCTTTTTAGTAAATCCCCTTTTAAAAAACCTCCCCGTAACAGCAGTTGTAACAGCAACCTACATAAAATACCCAACGATTCTGTCCCATGGTGGCCATTGTACAGGTTGTAAAGACATCGAAATCTTCAAACGTAAAACCATGCAAAAAAACGATAACTTAACTGCTCTATTCTCAGCACAAATGTTTAAATATTAAACTTACCGCAATATTCCTTGGCAGAAACATCCTTTTTCACATGAACACATGAGTACAGTGGAAAGGGAACCAAGGCGTCTTGAACTTTTTCCTGTTGTTCGCTTAGTATAGGATTGTCTTCGCGCTGAAGAAACATAGTTAAGCAATCATTGTTTACGTAGCAAGACGTGAAGCAATGAAGCACAAAGATCTTATCAACCACTTCTCCAGGTCTTTGTCAATTTCAAAATGGCGGAGCAGGCATAGAAACACCTGGCCAAGGCTGCTAAAATACTCTAAAAATTCCCGGAGTACTATGTTCTGTCACGTAAAATATGATGAAACTTGTCTTCGTTTCGTTTGAAATGAATGAATGACTTATATAGCGCACGCTTTAAATACACTTATGACAATGAAAAAAAAAATAGAAAACCTTTGAATGCAGAAGTCCACACGACACAGAAACTAAACTTGCTGGTTGTAGCTGGATCTTCCTTGTGAAAGATCTCGTGCCAGGCATCACTTGAATGTGAAAATACAAAACTGAATGCAAGGCTGACACTACGGCAAAGGGCAGATTTATTAAATGGCCAATATTTCGACTAATAGAACTTGTCTTCCTCAGGGCCAGGGCTATATATGTAGTATAGCCCTGGCCCTGAGTAAAACTAGTTCTATAAGTCGAAATATTGGCCATTTAATAAATCTGCCCTTTGCCGTAGTGCCAGCCTTGCATTCAGTTTTGTATTATGATATTGAGATCGGACGTCAGCTTATGAAGGCGCCTTATGCAGCCGCTATCGGTCCATTGATGATCTCATCTCCCCCACCCCACCCATGAACAATGTATGGAACTAAGGGTGGTCACAGCCAGGAGTTTTGTTACGTCCTCAGTGGTTCTTTTACGGTCCCTATCGGAGACGGGACCGCCATTTCTACGTGGTCATCCGAGCCCCGTGAAGGTCTAACGATCTGCAGATGAAGTAGCAAAGGTATCACCCTCGTCCTCAGTTATTTTAAGACCCTGAGTGTTGGTCCGGCCGGGTTCTAACCCGCGACCTCCCGATCTGTAGACTGGCGCTTTATTAACTACCAGCTAACCAGGCGGCGGTGTAGATTCCAGAATTGAATAAATAACCCCCGAAAACGCCGTTTCATTTTGGTCATGTGACATAATCTTCCACTATTCTTGGAGTATTTTGGCAGCCTTCCAGAGGTTTCTATACTCGCACCCCGCCATTTTGAAAACGGAAAAGGCTCTGGGGACGAGGTTGAGCTCTAACAACTAAACTACCGCGTGACTCTAAAAGTGTAAAAATGGCCTGGGGATGAGTCTACCGCGGTGATCAAACGAGAGAAATTTGCAAAAGTTAAGCGAAGTACTTCAAAGTTAAGGTTGTCATTTTCACTGTTTAAAGTTTGATATATTACTTATACACTGTCAATTCACTAAACGTTTTGAAAGCTTACTAAAAAAGTTCTAAGCATTTAAAAACTATGAACTTCAGAATTGTCGGCGCCACTTGCCAACACAATTTTGCTCAGGCACAAAGTGTTTTGTTCAGTTTTCAACAAAAAGAAGTTCATTATTTTGAGAAAGGTGAAAAAATAGTTACATAACTAATTATTTTATACATCCTTGCCCATGTTTCCACTTAATATTAAATGAAATCCCACTAAATAAAACGGAAAATGCCTCGGACGTTTGACCGCGGTGAAGGGGAAGAGGGGGGAAGGAGATTATAAAGTATTTTCTTTTTACAGGCTTACATCTTTCAAAATTGTTTCTCCAACCAAATAACCAAAGAAGTCAGTAAAACTGACAGGCTGGCCCCGTCGTTTTTTCTCCATGATTATCTTCAGGTGTCTGTAAGTCCAGGAAGGCGTCAGCATCATCCAAACCCAATTATCATCAACGTTGTCTCTCAACTTATCCCTGACCACTCTTGGATGAACGTTCGGCCAGTCAGGGTGCGAGTATAATGTAGAAAGGTACCTAGGATATTGTGTAAACAATTGAGACACTAAGGATACGTTCAGTTGGCCTGTGCAATAAGAATACACCTGATTGAAAAATGTCATCGAGTGAAAAGTATAAACAATGAACAATACGACTAAATGGTTTTCTGGCAAAAGGAAAAATATTACTTTGTTCTCAGATAAATTGCCATATTACTATAACAAACTTTGTTCAATATCATCTTCTGGAAAAAACTTTTAGGAAGAAATTTATCTTAAACATCAATAAATGGAATGTTAGCGAGCCTTACTTGAATTGTTCCCGTAACTCGTTTATGATTTATGCCTATAATATGACTATTATATAAATTTTATTCATTGTATATCCATTTATGATATGAATATAAGTTTATCATGATAGTCTTTGTAATGAGTTTTAGTATTTTTAATCACATGTAATCCAGTATCCTGACTGCGTGATGTTACGCTTCTTTATCTACCTTTAAGCCTTTATTGAGAGTGAAAGGGTTAAAAAATAACATACATTGACTGTGTCTTACCAAGCAGATCCTGACAGCCCTGCAGCGTACATGGCGCAGTCCAACACACCCATATCCTTCAGAGCACAGTACACTCCGCTGAGAGAAACCATGGCACGAAATCCACCTCCAGACCCCAGTATAGCCACCGTGGGTGCCTAGGATCAGAAAAAATGTTGATAAGCAGGTGTTTGAAAACACAGTCGAGCTCTTCTAGTTCATGTGGTCCCAAAGAGACAAAGAGGCATAATGTACAAACTTATCCCTTGTAATACGAATAATTAATATAGATATCATATATATGGACAGTTGATTTGGTAACACGAAGAGTAAAATGTTTAGAAACTTTTGGAGGAGAGGAGTGAAAATGTCAGAGACGAAAAGATAAGGGGGGTGGACCCCGGGCCCTTCCCTCTAGATCCGCTGCTGATACTAGGAATGACGTCTGAATGACTGAATGACATCTATAAGTATTACGTTTTCGTATTTTGAAAATGTTTTCCATTTCGTACGAAGTTCGTATAACAGGTATGTTAAACCCTTTTTTTTTCGTATAAAATGCATTCCCTGACAAAAGATTTAAAATTGTTCAGTTGGTGGCTGAGCGTATCGCTAGTCCCGGTTCAAATCACGATGAAATCGTATGTTCACAAATATCGCTAATCCTGAATGTCAAGACAATTCCTTTCATTAACTGTATTGGTTTTAAATTCTCGACATAAGAAACAATTCTTTCGGCTGTAGTTAAGGGGACATTGTCCCAACTGAAATATCGTGTTTTCATGATTATGGCCAGGAGCTTGCTTTAAGCTTACTTTATTATCTTGAAATTGGAAGAAACCATCGCCAAAGGCGATAGAAGCAAAGTAATATGAACTAAACAGACAAAATAACGGCTAGAAAAGTCAAAATTTCACAAGAATGGCAAGTTTGATTTCTTGACCGCCTGTCAATAAATCAAATTTCATGAACTTCATGTAATCCACTTCAATCCTTGTTTTGCTCTATAAAATCTTTTTATCCTATTAAGTTGTATATTTGATGGTATTTGGCGATATAATATGTGGAAATAAGCTGAGCAAAACTTTACTATTTCGGTGGGACAGCGTCCCTTTAAGTAAGAGCTATCACTGTGGAAAACGCCATCTGATAAGCTTATTATTTTCACTATATAGTTTCACTTACTTCTTCAACTGTTTGTGGTCCACGCTCACCGAGAAGTGACTTCATGGCGTCAAAAACAAACTCTTTTCTTTTCGTAAGAAAATTCTTTTCTTCGCGACAAAGTTCTGTACTGTAACGCATGTCAGTTGGAGAAGTGCTAAAAGGAATGTAACCATAACTTGCTTATTTTCAGGATGTATGCTATATTTTATTTGCATAATTATTTTTCCCCTCCATGACCTTAACAGTGACAGTAACAATGACAGTGAAAATGAAAACTGATGACACGGATGATAATAATAGACCAATATCACGCCAGCATGGCACAAAAATATATTTAGTTTATTCGGAAAAAAGAGCCCAGCATCAAATTCAGCATATCGATATTAGTAAAACTACAAAGTTTTGTAAAGATTGCTAGCAAACTGACGAAGATATGAAATTTTGAAACTGGGTATTTTTACAAACAAATGTATGGTGGACGGGCATAGATTGCCCGTCCAGCCTCGTTTTCGTGTTTTTCCCATACATTTCTTTGTAAAAATTAGGCCACGGTACTAAGTTTCAAAAGTTCATATCTCCGTCAGTGTACGAGCAATCTTTAACACACTTTACAGTTTTACTAATATTGATGTGCTGAATTTGATACTGGACTCTTTTTTGCATTAAACCAAGAGAACATAAAGCTAGCTTTATGTTCTCTTGATTAAACTAAATTTATTTTCTATCATGCCATGCTAGCGTGATGTTGGTCTATTATTATTATTATTATTATTATTATTATTATTATTATACAAACTTCAATGAAATACAAGGATTTCTTCCACTGCAGAAAAATCATATCTTGACACGTACATGTGAAGATATCGATGTTATCTCCACTGTGAAGAGCAATAAGATATCAATATCTTATTCCTCGGAAATCTTCAAAAATCTTCACAAACTCAATTTGTGAAAATGATCGGAAACGTTGGTACAACTTTCGGACATTATTCGGAGAATTTTCGGAAATCTTCTTAAACCTTCGGAAATCTTCCGAAAGTCGTTTATACAATAAACATGCCCATATATTATCTTCTGTATAAGAAGAAAAGGAAGAAAGAAACGACCAGAGTAGCAGGGAGGTAATCCCTGGTCTTAAAAGCCCGGGTCACGCCTGGTATTACAAACAAGAATTAGAAGCTAGAATTACCAGGTTTGAACCCTTGAGTTCAAAGGGAACCTCCATTGTTATAACAAATAGGCCATTTGCACGATGACGTCATTTTACTACTACTACCAGAATCCTTCATTTTTTTGTTTTGTAGTGCAAATTAGGGCTATTGTTATTTAAACCGCACTGGGATTACAAAATTTAAATAAGAAAGGAAAAACGAAATGAATTCTGGTAGTAGTAGTCAAATGACGTCATCGTGCAAATGGCCTATTGAAAAAACAGGTGCAAATATAATTTTAGTGTACAAAAAAATGGATATGAATATCACCTATTTTCACTTTTAAATTTCCCGCGCGCCGCCTTTTGAATATTTATGACGTGTTACGGTTGTCTAATTAGGACCATTTATACGAGAGATTTTAAGACTCGGCTTACACAAGCCCCATAAAACCTTATAAGTTTTAAAATAATTGACGTTCATTTAAACGCAAGCTTCAAATAATTGATCTCGACGTCCGATAGCTGACGGGACGTTTCGAGACGAAAGCGATTAAATCGGTCCGATTTTCAAGTTATTGTTTGTTCTAGTCACTGATGAAACATGGAAGAAATTTGAACAATTTTAAGGGAAATCCAATGGCACAAACTTTGCTTACTAATGTCAGTTGAAGCCACGAAACCCAAATAAGGCAAAATTAAAGTTTTTCTTGTTAGCAACAGAACAGCTTTGTATGTAAGATTTTCCCCCTTAAGTTTTTGAAGCAGATCTATTGTAGCCCTAAAGTAATAAAAGATAGACGCCAAGATCTTACCAAATCTCCAATTTCATTTCCACGTCAACTTTTGATACCTAAGACGTTTAAAGGGAGTCAAGTTTTAAATGTAAATTGTTCACTGGATTAAATAACAGATTTGACCATATTTGGCGCAAGGACAAATATGAGACAAATCTGATAATACATTTGTCCAGTTCGCAAAGAGAATAAATGTGTAACAAATATGTTATTGCATTTGTCCCTGATAAAGACAAGACAAATACGTTTTGAATATGATGACATATTTAGTAACAGGATAAATATGACACAAAACAGACAAATGTGCGCAGCATGTTTGCTACTTGTGTTTCTGTTTGTATAGCCTATTTACCTGGATTACAAGGATTTGAGACCCATATTTGAAGAAAAAACAATTTTCAATACCTCACGGAATGTAAACGTCTTTGCTTGAGTCTTATTTAGCTCTAACGTTCCAAGGTCAAATGTTTTCGTTTCCACCAAATCATCAACTAGTGTGTCAGAATCTTTCAGCGTTATGTCTAGAAAGAGAAGAATAACAATTATATTAAACTCACTAACTATGGGTCGGTAATTTCTATTTAAATGGCCTCGCGTTAGAATTTTATTCATTGATTAAACAGTCAGAATCACCCTGGGTAGCATAATAAACAGAAACAATCACGGAGAATGCTAGTCACCTGCAGTCAATTCATTTCACCGATCCATTGCACCCATCGATTGCACATTTGCGCGCAGCACAATAACAGTTAAACAGTTTCTAACCGTAAATTACATGGTTTAAAGTTCCATATTTCAAAGTTTACTAAGCTGCGATGTAGTATAGCGCTTACATAAAGTCAGTATTTATCACTTTTAAAATCTGTTTTCACGAATATGCAATCGGCTTTTTGGCAAGGACAGTCATGATTTATCACCTCATCTGTCTTAAGTGGGATACACCAAGAAGCGGTTTCTTCAGTCATGAGTGGTTTCAAGACGCGCGTCTCCCACTTACCTAGCAAATTTGTTAAGGCGGGATCAAGATAAAAGTAAAATACTTCGTCCCAGATCGGGTTCACACTGTTGCTCTTAACTTTTGTTCTGCGATAGCCATGTGGAGATGTAGAAATGTGCAAGGCGACGTAAGGATCCGGGGTATCGACTGGAAATGAAATAAAACTGAATAAACTTATTTTATTTAAAAAGCAACGAATATGTAAGACTATGTAAGACAACTGAGAAAGGTCAAAGACTGTCCAGAGGTACGTATCACAAAATGTCATTTTTATTCTGTTTGGAAATACTTACAAAAGTCATCAAATGAACCCAGCGTTACATTATGGCCACGAAGAACTTTGATTTGGAGTAAATAGCATGGACGATACGAAGCCTGCAGTAAAAAAATTGCATTTACTACTCTGACAACTAAAAGGATTAGCTGAGTATAATGAGCCAGTCATTCAGTCGGTCTGTCAGTCAGCCAGTCAGTCAGTTAATCAGTCACTCTGTCAGCCAGTCAGTCAGTCAGTCAGCCAGTCTGTCAATCATTCAGACAGTCAGTCAGTCAGTCAATCAATCAGTCAATCAGTCCGGCAGTCAGTCAGTCAGTCAGTCAACCAGACAGTCAGTCAGCCGGTCTGTCAATCAGTTAGTCAGTCAATCATTCAGCCAGTCAGTCTGTTGGTCTGTTTGTCTGTATAAGTCAGTCTGTCAGTAAGCGTGTCGCCGGTTGTTAGTAAGTATTGCAGTCATTCAGTCAGTCATTCAGTCAGTCAGTCATGTCTGTTTATTTATTATTTTTGTTTCGCATGAAATCGCGCAAATTAAAAGGTCAGTGCCTTTTAACATACCGAACGTATGCCCGTCGGCCATATTGGTGTACAGAAACAATAGAAATTAAAAATAGAATTTAACACCCAAAGGATAGTAATTATATTTCATTGTTCTGAACACCAACATGATTATTTGACCGCAGTGCATTAACACTGTACTCCCTATATTCATTCACGACAAAGATAAAAGTTCAAGTAAACATATTAAAAACAATTTGTTACTTAAATTCCTATAGAAACTTGATTTCTATCTATCATGTCTTAATGTTAAAAGCTATAAGGCTCCTTTCATTTGTTGTAATCATCTTTGTTTCGAAATCAGTGCAACAATGAGTAAATAAATAAACATAAAAAGCACAGCTTTACCTGTATTAAGCGAGGTGGTTTTTTCCTTGAAAGCTTTGGAGATTTTGGAATATGCTCCATCACATTAGCCAATGGAGATAAAGAATTTGATTTCCTGTGGACGTCTGTCAGAATGCATGAAGTAAGAAAACAGTTTATACATTAAGTTTTCGGTAACACAAGAAACAATAATCGTAGATATAGAATTAATCGTTTAAATTAGAGCAGTTTTCAATTGAGTGTGGTAAAACCAAAACCAAAGTAATTACTCTGACCAATCACAGCAGTCGTAAACAATCCAATGAACTAATCATAGCTCGAAGCAATTGCATGTCGGCGGCGCCAAGCGCGGGAAAACGCGTGCGAGCAAGTCACGATTGGTTTTGGTTTTAAAGGTTGGGGAATTGCCACGGCGCTTGAAGATTTATCTCATTAAAGCTTATTTTGAGATATTTTACCGAAATATTTCGTTGGGTGCCTTTGAATGATTTATGGAATTGTTCAGAACTGGGATTAATTATCACTACATATTATTAGTAGGCGATCTTCAAGCTTCATTCGAGAGGCACATTTAATTGTCGCCGTCTGTTCTCGGACGATAGCAAAGCAAGAAAGAAGCGGCGGCCACGGACGAAATTGTAAAATTAAATACCTGCCAACTATTTTATGATCATATTGTAGATAACAAGCCGTCTAATCTCACTATATCCTTTGTATCTGAGCAACATAATTACGCCAATTCCTTCAGAATAAACATAAGAAAATTTTGTCCAACAATTATTGGATGCTAATTCATATTAAAGGCGTTATTATCTTTCTCATTTCATTACCGAGCTTAAAATTTTCCATCTTTCTTAGACTACGAGCAGTCTCTCTTTCCCAGCTTAGTCCCTCTGGGAAAGAGAGACTGCCCCCAGTTTCGCGCGGCCATTATCCGTTCGCTAATGTTTTTTCGTTTCTCGCTCAACGAACTAAGCTGAGAAAGAGAGACTGCTCGTAGTCTACATCTTTCTTTATTTATCATGTTGAATGTTGTTGAACGCCAACTAAGCGTGAAGAATATTAAATTAGCATATGAGCCTTGTTTACTTTCGTAAGTTCCCATAACTTGAGATGAAGTCGACTTTTTTATCTCAACTTCTTCTCCACTGCAAGGATCGCACAAGAACGAAAATCAACGAGAAATACGATTCTTCCTGGCCAATCGTGTGTCCTGCAACTCTTGTGATATCTAGTCCACTTTTATGCGCTGTTTAATTAACTGTGCGTGAAAATGCTCATTTTTGATCTGGATTGACGCTATCAAAATCGTTTGAGTGTTGCCTTAAACACATTTGCAGCACATGTATTTCCTTTTATGATAGTTTCACTGCGGCGATCCGATCAGCGAGATTTATAATTATAAGCTTTCAGCTCAGTCTATGTTAAGACCAGCTTGAATATGTCAGCATCAGAAACGGTTGTTTATTTCTCAATCTCTATTGACTTACCTTGATTAACTTCTAAAAGATATGTTTCCTCAGATTGTTTCATCCGTGCGGATTCTTGATTCGTGTAGGGATCTATAGAACTACCATTGCTATCAAGCTCTTCAATGTTCTTTCCTTCTCGTTCCGAGATTACATCAACACTGTCAAGAATATTGTTGTTGTGGAATGGTACAGGTAATGCCTTTTTGATCATGTCAAGAGATCCTTGCCGAGATGACGGACAGGAACCCATGTTCTAGGGAGTCTTCTAATCTTTAACCGTGGACGGTTGGTTGGTATCACTCTCTCACAAGATTTCAAAGTTATCTTATGTGTAGCAAATTTCAGTAACACTCCTGTCCCCCCTTTAACGTTTACTTGAACACTTTATCCTTTTATAATTGCATTAAAAAAATCATTGCGGTCAGTTCCGAGTCATTGAGTATGAATTACGTGAAATGACGTCAGTGTACATGGCCATTAACAAGCACGCATTTATTCTGTGTTTGAAATATGACGCTGTGTTGTTAAAAACATCGCTTTGCTAACAAAAGCAATTATGATTGACGCACGTATTTATTAAATGGTTGCACTTTTGACAATGGCCGCTTTTATGCTAGAGACGTTAATAACTGACTTTAACGTCTGGTATAAAAACGGAAAATAAGCGACAGACGGATTTAGCGTCTGACGACTTTATAGCCTACGTAGCTGGCGGTTTTTTTGTCGGCGTGAGCAATGCTGAATTCGCGAGCGGCAAAGCCGCGAGGGGGTAGTTGGCGTATGCCCACACTGCTAAACTAACTATGGACTATGGGCTGCTTTATAAAATTACCTATTGCCAAGAACGTATTGTTCAAGTTACAGATATTTTAAAGATACAGTAATAATTGACATTGAAGAGAAATAACTATTACAAAGGACAATTCAAGAGGGTTTTTTACAATAACTGTGCGAATTCTCGCGCGCTGATTGGCTAATTTTTATTATCAATAAGAGTACAGACGCATAAAACGATAAAACTGACGCCATCAGCGAAAGTTTTCCCAAACTTGTCAGCGCTGCGATTTTTGTGGCGAGAATTCTTTCACAAATCCAGAATTATTCAATGAGGAAATCGGCACCCTAACCTCAAGAAGCTAAAACACAACCATAAAGCGGAAAGATGAAGATGTTTGTTGAGAATCCAGACCTGAAAATTGGCGGTGAGCAGGATTATAGTGCTGTGAGTCGCTGAAATAAGCTTTACCGGAGGTGAACTGAACCGTGTTTCAACGGATTATTTGAGAACAGTTTTCCGAAATAAAGGTTAGTTTCAAAATTCCAATTTTTCTATGTGTTTCTGACTTCCTCTACTCAAACTTTTAATTTACGAGCCCGTGTTTCTCCGAATTATGGCTATGAAATTCTGGTTTTGTGGCGATCGCATCTTGCATTTCCTTCTTTCAACACCAGTTTTGACGTTTTGTTATTGTAAAAAACAAATTGACGTCAGTTTTTTATGCGTCTGTCGTGTTATTGATGATAAAATTCGTCATAACATTGTCAAAGTTTGCTGTGGATCCACTCGCCTGCGGCTCGTGGATCCACAGCAAACTTTGACAATGTTATGACGAATTATACTTCAGAACAGTCACCTCATATAACAATGTGTAACCAACTTTATTTCGCTCTAAAATACAGCGCATTAAAAGCAAACTTGAATAATTAACATAATTAACATAATTCCAACACCCCATAAGTCCTTGCGCCATTCCACTCCAATTCGCCATTTTATTTCGCTCTGAACAAAGATGTCCGCTACATCGCGTGGTGATGACAATCCTTCGGATAATACAGCCATCTCACGTCAAGGAGCTGAGCCGAAGGAAGGGGAAGGTAATGCAAATCCTGTCTCTCTCGTTCAGCAGATTTTTAGTGATCCCGAAGCACTAAATTTGCTTCGGCAAGCTTTTAATAGTTCTTCACACGAAGATGGTGTCCACGGAGCGCCCAAGGCTCCAAGCTCAGTTACGAAATCAAACTCTGCCGGAGCGTTCAAGGCTCACTCGGCAAATGAAAATGACACCGCTACGTATACCCCGGCGACTAAAAGGCCAAGAGGGGCAGAAAACTACTCTGACGAGGTAATTGTAATAGAGCCCGATGGTACAAACCCGGGCACTTCTCATCCTGCGGGAGAGGATGACGAAGACGATGAACTTTGCCATAGCGCTCGCTGGCAAGCTAGTGAACATGATTATTAATAAAGTATAAGTACATAGATACACTTACTATAGTCAGAGAATCCTTGTCTTAATTCAATTAGATCACTTAACTTCTGTGTTTTTATTCATTATTTTGTGCAATCTGCAAGGCTTTTCTATAGTATAAGGTTTTTGATTTTGTAGATATTTGTATTTTTCATGTACTTGTTTTGCCCCGCCCCGATTAGCTTTTCAGCTATTTGCAGAGCAAACAAATCAGTCAACTCTTTCTTTATTATACCAAGTATACATTGTTGTTGTTGTTTCTTGTTAAATAAATTGTTGTTGTTGTTGTTGTTGAACAGTTATCGGCATTCTTAGGAACATTGCACAAGCCATTGTCTGCCTTTGAGAGGAAAGCAATTGCTAAAAAGTACCCACGTCCAGATGTTGATTGTGTTTACACTCCCACTTTGGATAACTATCTCCCATCACTCTTGCCTGGCGTCAAAACTGTCGACAAAGACAATAAAGTTTTGCAGGATCGTGTGTAGCCATGTTATTTGAGCATGTTTACGGCTTCCTTGCTGAAGCTAAGCCAGGTGAAAACGTGATCCTCAGTTATGAGCAGATGAAGGATCTTGGGGCAATCACATCAAATGCTATACGTCTACTGGGTAATGCCTCTGCACTTTTGTCAAAGGAGCGACGCAAGGCTGTCCTTAACAAAATCAATTCAAAGGGAACTCTATCATCTCTTGCCTCCGAAGAGTTTCCGCAAGCTGGCAAAAGTTTGTTTGGAGAGGGATTTGAAGCACGGATCAAGACCAGATCAGAGACAGCAAAGACCTTACTTTCAGCTGCTTCTGTGGGGCAGAATTCACGACCTGCTCAGTTTTTTCGAGGCCGCACCACCCCCTTCAGGAGACGAGGGAACCGCTGGGGTGGTGCCAGTCAAAGGTTTCCAAATGCCAGCAACTTCGGCCAGTTTCGGGGTTCATTCAGAGGCCGAGGCAGGGGTGCCAGAGGAGCCCTGCACCAAATCCCTCCAGCCACCCAGTAGAGAGGCCTTCTCACTTACCACCAGGTATGATGTTACACGCCTAAAACATTGCATTTCAAACTGGGTTGTTATAAGCAAAGACCCTTGGGTCTTGGAAACTGTTCAGGGGTTTCATCTGGACCTCGTGAGTACCCCGCACCAATTATCTGTCCCGCTGACAATTCCTCACACAAAGGAGAATATGGCCCTTATAGACCTAGAAATATAACAAATGCTAGAGAAAGAAGCGATCCATGTGGTCCCCCCGGGAGAGTTACATCAGGGGTTTGTGAGTTCAATTTTTCTAGTCCCCAAAAAAGGGGGTGGTCAGAGGCCCGTAGTGAATTTCCGCCCTCTCAATCAGTTCATTCCCTACGAACATTTCAAAATGGAAGGGATTCATATGCTGAGGGATCTGTTAAGAAAAGGCGACTTTATGGTCAAGATAGACCTGAAGGATGCCTATTTCACGGTGCCAGTATGGAAGAACCACCAAAAGTTTCTGAGGTTTGTTTGGAAAGAAACAATGTACGAGTTTGCCTGCCTGCCCTTCGGGCTCGCAAGTGCTCCCAGAGTCTTCACGAAACTTATGAAGCCTGTAGTAGGCCTGTTACGACAACTGGGCATCAGACTGATAGTCTATTTAGACGACATGCTAATAATGGCTCAGTCCCAGGACGTTGCCCTCCAACATGCCTCAACTGCCCTAGATCTTTTGCAAGGGTTGGGCTTCATGATAAACTATATGAAGTCAGTCCTAGTCCCTTCCACACAGATGGAATTTCTAGGGTTTGTGGTAGACTCCCTCACCCTGTCCCTCGCACTCCCTCGGGACAAAATCAGGAAAGTAAGAAAGGAGTGTCAGACCTTACTGGACTCACCACTAGTAACAGTGAGACAACTGGCCAAGTTACTAGGACACCTTACCTCTACCATTCAAGCTGTCTTTCCAGGGCCCCTCCACTTCCGCCACTTGCAAAGCGAGAAAAACAGGGCTTTAGTGCATTCTCAAACGTACGACTCCGCTACTCCCCTTTGCCCTCAGGCCAAAGAGGAATTGGTTTGGTGGAGGGACAACCTGGAAGCATGGAATGGAAAAGCTCTAGTTTCAGGTTCTCCAGACTTAGAAATCGAGACAGATGCCTCCCGACAAGGTTGGGGGGCATTTTGCAACGGAGTGTCCACAGGGGGTCAGTGGTCTCAAGGGGAATCCCTTTTCCACATAAATTGTCTCGAACTTCTGGCTGGGGCATTTGCTGTCAAGACCTTTGTGAACGGCAAAGTTCAAATGCGAGTCCGCTTGTTAATGGACAATTTGACTGCCGCCCACTACATAATCAAGATGGGGGGCACAAAATCCCCTGTTCTGGCACGTCTGGCATTAGATCTATGGGAGTGGTGCCTTCACCACAATATCCTCATCGAGGCTCAGTATTCACCAGGGGTACTAAATATCCGAGCAGACCGAGAATCTCGAGTATTTTTAGACCATCACGACTGGAAACTGGACCCCTTGTTGTTTGCGGAACTAAATCAGGTCTGGGGTCCCTTGGAGGTAGACCTGTTTGCCTCTCGGCTCTCAACTCAACTTCCACGGTTTTACAGTTGGAGACCAGACCCTCATTCAGAGGCAGTGGATGCGTTTTCCCAGGACTGGGGCAAAGTGAGGGGATATGCATTCCCTCCCTTTGCTCTAGTAGGCCGCTGCCTCAGACAGTTACTAGACCAGAGTGTGTCACACCTTGTTCTAGTCGCACCAGTCTGGCAGTCACAGCCATGGTACCCTCTGCTTCTCGAGTTGTGTGTAGCACCTCCCATTCTGTTCCCTCACTACCCGGGCCTGCTGACACGACAAGGGGAAGTCCACCCCTTGCTGAACCTTCAACTGGCAGGTTGGCTACTATCCGCCAATCATATTCAGAAGCAGGCATTTCACAGCCAGCTCAAACCCTACTTGTTGCAGCCTGGAGGGATGGAACATCCAAAGCCTATGCATCAGCTTGGCGAAGATGGGATAGCTGGTGTCGAGAACGGAAACTTAATTCGGTTCAAGCTTCTGTAGAGTCTATTTTAGAGTTCCTCACTTCTGAATTTAATCTTGGGAGAGCTTATAGGACTCTTAATGTTTACCGGTCTGCCATTTCTAGCACTCACCCTAAAATTGATTCAGTTAGGGTTGGGGAACACCCCTTAGTGGTCCAGCTGTTAAAGGGAGCATACAATCTTAGACCGCCTTTACCTCGGTATTCTAGTACCTGGGATGTCAGCCTTGTTGTTTCTTTTATTGATGGTTTAGGGGTCAACGAGTCTCTCTCTCTTAAGGATTTATCCCAGAAGCTTGGTTTTCTCCTAGCCCTTACTGCATTGGAAAGGGTATCTGAAGTGGTTTCTCATGACCTTAGGTACAGGCGCTTTATCCCTGAAGGAGTGACCTTTGCGCTCCCAGATTTAACAAAGAAATCTCGAGCAGGCAAGGATCTCAAAACTTCGTTTCACGCTGGTTTTGAGGAAAATCCAAACCTTTGTGTGGTTAAGTGTCTTAAAGAGTATGAACGTCGCACTTCAGAATTCCGTCCCTTAGACCCATCAAAAGCCAACAAGCTTTTATTATCATACATTCGCCCCCACAAGCCCATTTCAGGTGCTTCCCTCAGTAGGTGGCTGAAGGAGATAATCTCTCGGGCAGGTATTGATACGAGTATTTTTAAAGCTCACTCAGTAAGAGGAGCGTCTGCATCAGCTGCCTATGAAAGGGGTGCTTCTCTGCAGGATATCTTAGATCTTGCTGATTGGTCAACCGACTCCACGTTCAGGCGTTTTTATTACAGGCCTAGACACAATTCTAGCATTACAAAGACATTGCTAAATGTGCAAAGTTTACCGATTCAGTGAACATGACCCACTTTAAAAAACACATTGTTATATGAGGCGACTGTTCTGAAGTATAATCACAGATTATGCTAGGGCCGCTTGCGGCCTGCAGTATAAGATGGATTATACGAAGATAAAGGAGACGAATATAACAATGTCCCTCCCGCCTCTCCCTTTTCTAGGACATATCCTTTTGGGTCATGTTCATACCAGGTGCTTCTTATGTTTAATCCATTGCCTTCTTCTTCTGTTTGCAGGTTCTTGATTTACAAGCATGTTTACCTTTCCTGCGGTCCATTTGTGTACGCTCAATAAAATGGCGAATTGGAGTGGAATGGCGCAAGGACTTATGGGGTGTTGGAATTATGTTAATTATGTTAATTATTCAAGTTTGCTTTTAATGCGCTGTATTTCAGAGCGAAATAAAGTTGGTTACACATTGTTATATTCGTCTCCTTTATCTTCGTATAATCCATCTTATACTGCAGGCCGCAAGCGGCCCTAGCATAATCTGTGATTTTATCATCAATAACACGACAGACGCATAAAAAACTGACGTCAATTTGTTAATTGTCTCAAGCTAATTGAAGATTTCATAATAGCTTTCTTAAAAAACAAAACAGAAGTACATTGCTTTACTAAGTATCTTTACTTACGGCTGTTTGTTTACATTTTTAATAATTCATTGTTCAAGTTAGAGCCGGCACAGATTTTGAATTATTTGCCTCCACGGGCGAAGAACTCGTCTGAATGTGCAACGAGTCGTTGGATTTCAGAGTGAAACAATTCATCTGATTTCACAGAATAGTTCGCTTCGACGAGCGATTGACATTTCTTCAATTCTTTCGCCTCAAAGGGCAAAGAGCATGACTCTACGGTCGAATTATCCGCCACAAACGGCACATAGATCCTCGATTTAGACAGTTGTCGCGTTTGTTGTCACGGTTGATTGATTGCGTTGCGAAGCAAAATGACAGACGTTGCTAGGCGATAGTGACAATAATCTACTGCGTATGCACCCCATCTTACATCCGACAAAATTTTGGATTTTTTCCCCTATTGCCAAGAATAGTGTGCTGCCTCGCTAACGCTCGCCAGCAATCAAAAATAAATGCCGTGTTCAAATGAGAAGTAAGCAGTTCCCGCAAGCTAGGTCAAGGACGTTCGCGAAAAAATCTTCTAACACTGATTTTTTAATTAAACTTTTGCTACACCTAGGTATGTAATGATTTACTCGTGTCAGAAATACAAAACAAAATTGGGTCACCGACATTGTTTCCGAGATAAGGCATCTGAAAGGTGACCCTAATTTTGAAAAATTAGTCTTCCTTTTAATACTGGATATGGCCCCAATGTCTCCCCAATGTTACTCTAAACATATTGTAAATGAATCTCTAAAATGCTACTTTCTATGCCAAATTTTATACGAATAAAGTAAACTAATCTTTAAATGACAGCATTTGTATACTCTGACAGCCGCAATTCGGCAGGACTAGATGTCGCGCGGGTAGAAAAATGGAAACACTTTAAACTTCCTACACTGATTATTTGTTCATCTATTCGCAATCTATAACTTATGTCCAGAAATGCAGGTAACTACAAAAACTGAATGGGATTTTGGCGAAATTTCGTTAAATTCGTCAAACTGTAAAATCAACCAAAATTATACAAATTAGTTTTTTAATTAATAGCTATCACCCTGCTATGTTGGCGATTTTATAATTAATAGATATCACCCTGCTATGTTGGCGATTTTAGCGAAGTTTCGTCAAATTCTTCAAGGCAAAATCAGCCAAAATTATGCAAACGAGTTTCATGGTTATCACCCTACTATGTTTGCGGATTTGGCGGATATTGGCGATTTTCGCAAAATTTCGTCTAATTCGTCAGCAGGCCGCCGTACGAAAATTTATAGCCTGACGTAGAAAGAATCTGGTCATAAAGTCATTTTCATTACGTGAATTTTGAGTGAGACTAAGCGAGACACCATTATTGGCTCTATGCCTTCATGGCCACGAATATACTAAGATAGCCTAAACACTTAAAACTTTTTCCCTCACACTGCGTACTGCAGTTTGGCAGTAGTTTAGAAGTTTAGCAGTACTATCTGCTATTTCGAACTGAACTTCCGCGTTGGCGGCTAGGCGGTACACAGAAACTATAAATTCAAAAGCATGTCGCGCTTAAAAACAAAAATAACATGTATATTCCTCGTTCTAAAAACGTGCCGCGAGACTGATGACAAAACGACACATAGCCTAATATATTCCTCTTTCTATGAACTTGTTGCATACTAAAGGCTCGTTCACACAGGCGATTTTTTGTGCAATTTTTGTCTTCAAATCGCATGTGTAAACGGGCGGCGATTTCAATGCGATTTGGGCGCGATTTGTCGCGCGATGTCGCAGAGGTTTCGAACGGCGATTTTTAGGAAATCACAGCAAATCAAAGCAAATGTCCCACTCGAATCGCACAGGAAATCGCCGCTAGTTTACACTTGCGACAAAAGTTGCATTGGAGAACGCGACAAAAATCGCATCAAAAATCGTAACTTTTTGAAAATGTTGTTCCATTTGATTCAGAGGTTGGTCCGAGCGGTCCCTGACCGGTCGGTCTCATATAATGGAAAGCACCCACTGTTTTACTCGTAATGCAATAAAGCTGGACTCCTGAATAAGGCTACGTCTTCTCACCTGAAATCCTCGGTGGTATAGTGGTGAGTATCCCCGCCTGTCACGCGGGAGATTCCCCGCCAGGGAGAAAGTAGTCTTTTTTCATCATCGTGATCAGTAATTCTTCACGACGAAACTGGATAGTAACTGGGGACATGTTCAAGCGATTGTTTCATTTTTTTTTGTGTAAATTCCCCAGTGTGTGAGGTGTGAACAACTCAACCTAGTTATAAAATATATGTATTTATTGACAAAGAAGGAAAGCATTTATTGATTGAAGTGGAAACTACAGTATTTGTCAAACTGACGCATGGAGGTGAACACATCAGGAACTTTTTAAAAGGCGTGTAACGAGAGTTTGACTGTGTAGAGCGGTGTATTAATTGACGTTACACAATAGTCAGCGGCTTGGTCAGTCGGAGACAAATTTAATCAATACCGTAGTATTTCGTCTGAAGTGTCAGTTGAATCCTCGCCCTGATCCCTCTTGGGTGCATTTAAGACTACGTAATCATTTGCTTTGGCCGTGGTAAAGAACAAGATTGTCGAAGATGGCCAGTAACCATCGAAACCACAACAGGTGTCATAAAACCAGCTAATCAGCGAATTAGCGACAGGGTATTTTAATACTATTTATCAAGCCTTTGATTTGTCATATGGCCTGTTGGTCTAGTGGCATGATTCTCGCTTAGGGTGCGAGAGGTCCCGGGTTCGACTCCCGGACAGGCCCTTTACAAGTTTTTTTTCCTTCAAATGGCGATTATTCAGCTGATAATACGGACATTCTTTGACCTCATCAGTTCCTCGAGAGACAGAATGTCATCAATCATTCTGACTGTTCTTTCCTTCATTTTAAAATAGCTCTCCATGGTTTTTGAAATATGTTATTATCGCATTGTTATGTTGAATCACGGCAGTGTAAAAAAGGTTCAATTTTTAGCTCAAAATTTTACACTGTGCTTTTTACTCACCACTGATATTTTCCTGTGGGAATATTTTATCATAACTCATGAAGGTAAATGGTTCGTAGGTATGATTATTCACTGATTATGATTGCAGCACTATAATTACACTTTGTAAATATTATCGGGGCTGCAAGGCGCGCGCTGTTTAAAAGCACAGTCCATCAAAATGTTTCCTCGTTTGCGGTTACACGGGAAGATTCGCAACGACGATTTTTAGTGCAACATGGGTGCGCGGACGATTTTCTTTGCAATTTTTGCATCCCGAAGTTTTTGAATCAGCTTCAAACACTTGCAACAAAAAAAAATTTTTTACTCAAGTTGTTTCGTGAAACATACCTGTCGCGTATCAAGAAATGGTCTGTTGTACCGGGTCAAATTCGCACATTAAGATCTAAACAATAGGCCTTTTGTTTTAAGTGTCGCTGCCGAAACCACGCCGAAAAGTTCGTGGATGACCGTAAAATCTTCGGCTTGACAACCTGAGCGCGTGCTAACAAAGAACTCTTTTGAAATAGACTCATAAAACTAGTAACGAGAGTTGAACTGTATTGATTGACTTTCAATGAATAATTTTATAGAGATCACAGAAAGAATTTCAAAATTTCACCGCGTGAATACACGGTACATAATGGAAAGCGGCTTAGTCAGTCGGAGACAAATCAAGTCAATAGCCTAGTATTTAGTCCGAAGCCGGTCAGTTGAATTCTTATCCTGATCCCTCATGGGTGCACTTGAGACTGTCGGTAATATTTTGTTTTGGCACCGACAAAATTGGCAGTAACCATACAAACCACAAGAGGTGTTTTACCACCAGCAATGAACTAATAGACATTTCTCAAACATGCATTGATTTGTCGCATGGCCTGTTGGTCTAGTGGCATGATTCTCGCTTCGGGTGCGAGAGGTCCCGGGTTCGACTCCCGGACAGGCCCCGTGACAAGCCTTTTTTAAATCTCTTTATTTATTTCATAAATCACAATCTTTTTTTTCTGGCACGATTCTTATGATTTGTAAGGAATTAATATCTGAGAAATAGAACAAAGAGAAAAGTATTTTCACATTTCAAGTTGATCGTATTCATTGCTGTGATTGATGTCGACTGAGACAAAAAGTCATCGATCCAGTTCTGACTGTTCAAAGTGTGACAAAGTGCGCTTCTTTCCTTCGTAATAGCAGACCGAGCAAAAAACTACAAGTTTTGCTGTTTCCCTTTTCTTGAAATATAACACTTTTACAACTGTAATTTGAAAATTACAGCACTTTGATCAAACATTGAACTTGTTAAATATAAGAATACTTTTTGCAGCTAGAGGCGCCGTAGCTCAGTTGGTTAGAGCGCCTGTCTAGTAAACAGAAGGTCATGGGTTCAAACCCTATCGGTGCCTAAAATGTTTTTCTTTTTTGTCGTGACTTGATTTTACTGACTTTACACAATTAATTGTGTTTGATCTGTTTCAGTTTCACCTCCATTTTTCCCACAAACAGCAGGCGACGCATTTATCGGCGGCTTTCAAGTCAATCGTATCATGATCCATGCGTGGGGGGAAACTGAACAGTACGCTGCATGAGTGCTTTCGGTTGTAGCATACTACAGTTGACACTAGATTTGTAACAAGCTAGATTTGTTGTTAACAGAAATCCTCTGTATCACGCGGGAGACCGGGGATCGATTCTCCGCCGGGGAGAAGGCTTTTTTTTGGGTATGAACATTACTATGAACACATATCCAATTAACAAGCTAGTAAAAAAAATGTATCAATAGGAAAGTTCCACAGTTTTTACCAAATAATTTTAGATTTCATAAGGAGAAGTGGCACCGAGGCAAACTCGCCAGAGTCATTTTTTACTGCAGATATGTACCATTAGTTAAAAACTGAATCGGCCATAAAGAAGTCTTTTTATTATAATGGGACGTCGTTTTAAACAATTTGATTGACAGATGTGTGGGGGCTAAGAAAGAACAAACCTTGTCTTTTTCAGTTCTTAGCTCAAAAAGACACCACTCGTAGACCTTCACAACACTCAGTTGACTCGCACAGAACGCTTTGAATAGTTAGTCGGAGAGAAATTAAATCAATAGCGAAGAATATTTAGCACTGACCTCCCGTGAGTGCACATCATACTACGTAGTATTTCGCCTGTTCCAGGCGGTAAGATTGTGGGACTAGGGAACAGCTAAAAACCTGCGCGTGAACGAGCGGGTAAAACAAGGGAAGACTATGCCCCTCAGACAGCACTAGCAATACTTTTCCTTCGGGCGGCGCCTATCCTTTACTTCCCACTATCTGAACGCCTGGTATAGACGAAATAGTATTTTTTTTTTTTTTTGGTTAAGGTAAAGAACATGATTGATAAAGATAGCTAATAACCATCCAAACCACAACAGGTTATATACCACCAGCTAATCGGGGCCTTCACATCATGAGTAAAGCAGTATATTTCTACATAGAAAGCTATGACCCCGGTACATGTGCTTTACATCATCTTCGGGGCCTTTAGTGAAAGCAGTATATTTCTAGGTGTAGCCTCGTCTTTACGAGGCTTGAGGCAAATTTGTCCTCGGTTTTGCTTCTTGGGTTGGAAAATGACGTAAAAACTCACTCAGGTAAAGTCATTGCAAGCCTTCAAATAATTTTCTTCTCTAAGCAAATCATTTGTCAGTTCATGGACAATATTGAACTAACAAGAAGTCAGTCTGTTCGGACAATTTTGTTCCGGATGGTTCATCTTTACTGAAAAGTGCCTGGACGTGTTCAAAGATAACTATGGGAAGTTTTCAATGTTTTCACAGAGAGAAAAGATTTTCTGTCTGAATTGTAGCAGAACTATCCAGTCCATCTGTCAGGCCAGGTTAAGCTTTCACCTGTCAAAATGGTGACAGAGTGTTTTATATTCGGTCGGCCTTCGGTTGGCCTTCGGGCTGCCTTCGGGCGGTCCCGACTTCTCACGAAAGCGTGCCGCATTGGAACCTCTAGTACACAGGGTATAGTCGGTAGGGTCGTACCTCTCATAAACAATACAATACAATACAATACAATATAATAACTTTATTTATCCACGGAGTCCTTATCACTAAAGAGTGGTCTTCGAAAGAGCCTCTAGCCTCTAAAAAACCTCTAAAAAACCTCTATTTTCATTGGCCGTTCTAAAACAGTACCTGCTATTGTTTATAAGGATAGGGGCATTGTTTAGGTCATTCATCTATTGTTTTGGTGAGCCAATAAAACAACTCGTTCAAAGGAGGTACGACATGACCCGGTATAGTAGGCTCAGTCTCCAGCCGTGGGTGTCTCGATGCGCCCGCGATTCTCTCCACCTCACGGCTGGGCACACGGGTTTGGTTATTGTTTAAATTGTCCAATCAGAAACGAACCCGCCGAAATGTGCGGGCATAAATTAGTAGCTATTTGCAAAAGTAAACAAAGATGGCGGACTATGCAAGCTTTAACAGTAGGTTTGAAAATGCTTGCTCGTACGCGCTTCAGAAGTTTCAAGGAGAAACAGAGTCTTGCTATGAAGGAACTTATTTTAGGACGAGATGCATTTGTCATTCTACCGACTTGTTCGGGTTAATCGTTCATTTCGCTATTCAACATAGTAAAAATAAACACGCAACTCAATCGTCATTTGCATAATTATGTAAATGCCGTTTCCATTTTGCGCCTAAGTTCAATGACGTCATGGACAAGCAACCAAATCCGTGCGCCCAGCCGTGAGGTGGGGAGAATCGCGAGCGCATCGAGACAGCCACGGCTGGAGACTGAGCCTTAGGGTATAGCTGATCGTGAAAAAACTTACTTTCGCTGATTTTTGAAATACAAAACTTATAAAAGTATAAAACTTTTAAAACAACCAGAGGCGCCGTAGCTCAGTTGGCTAGAGCGCCTGTCTAGTAAACAGGAGGTCATGGGTTCGAATCCCATCGGTGCCTAAAATGTATATATTTTTTGTCATGACCATTTGTCAGTGACAAATTTTGCTGTCTTTGCACAATTTATTACATCCATTTTGAAATCACTGGTGATCCTTGCAATCTGATTGGCTCTCCAGCAGTGCGATTTATTCCCGAATCGCACTATTTTTTTGCTCCAAATCGCATCTTTTTCTCAGCAGTGCGATTTATTCCCGATTCCCACAATTTTTGCTCTAAATCACATCTGTAAGTTACATCAATATTGGTACTGACTAAAATCCTGTGTTTGGGCAATTAAATTGTGCGATTTAAAAATGGATGTAATAAAATGGTAATTGAACATCATGTCGTGCAATTTTGGTCTGAAACAATAGGGATGATATCTGTTTACAAACATTCTTTTTGTTATTGAAATGTGCCAACCACTGGAACAAAAGAACCCTTTGTTTCGACAGCCAATAAGGCTCTGGTTGGCACATTAATAACAATTTGTGACTTCATTGATATCTTCCCTATACTTGTGATTTCAAATCGAACTCGCGCTGCGCGCTCGTTCTTGAAATTACGCGTATGATTTCACACCAAATTGCACTCCACTCAGTTCAATTACCATTACTAATTGTCTTTGAGCTGCTGCAGTTTCAACTCATTTTTTGGTCGCAAATGATCCCAACATAAGGTTAGATTTAGGTTTATGATAATTAGTTATGATTAGATAAATATTTTTATTGGATAGTTGTGATTAAAATGTATACGTTTTTTAACCTTTTTTATAATTATTGTATGTAGTAGTCCACGGCTCACTGGAAGAGCATTGTTAAAATGAAGGTGATCCCGTGTTTTTAAATATTAAAAGATGACGATGATAATGATGACATTTATCAGCGGCGTTTCGTGGCAATTGCAGACATGTACTTCATGTATCCCTTATTATAGTGTATTTAACGGAAACTGACACTAAAATTTATAAGGGATACATGAAGCGGTAGAAACACAATTCTACTCATTGAAGATCCATGCATGTGTAAGCTTCAAGCTGCATGAGGGTGATCAGTTCAGCCACTGCAAAAGCTGGAGTCCTGTATAAAACTACACTTTCTCACCTGAATTCCTCGGTAGTATAATGGTGAGTATCCCCGCCTGTCACGCGGGAGACCGGGGTTCGATTCCCCGCCGGGGAGAAGGCTGCCTTTTTTTCCCTCATCGTGATAATTCTTAGACGAAAAAGATAGTAACATGGGACATGTTCAATGATTGCTTCATTTCTTTCGTAAAATCCCGGAAACTCTGTTAGACATTTTTTTTATCGTACTCTTTTCATACGCTCGCAGCAGTCCTATTTCTGACTCACATACCGCGGTTTGATTCTCGACGTGTGTCAGTCGGTCATATGCATTTTTGCCTCGCTTTCGTGCGGTTCAACAGCACAGCTGACCATTGCAACCCTGACTCAAACATGTGCTTTTCCTTCGCGAGCTCGTTCATGTGCCTCCTCCGGTTTTGGTCACTTTTATATATAGCGCACGCTAAAATAGCGAATTAATAACGTCGCGATCATTTTTCATATGGCGAAAATGACAATTTTAAAACAGACTAAATGCTGCATAGTTCGATGTGCGCTCACGGCAGGTCAGTGCTAAATATTCTTCACTATTGATTTAATTTCTCTCTGACTGACTATTAGTGACTTGTCCAGCAGCATATGTGTTGAGGTTAAAAGATACTGTAAGAATTTAATGGTCGGCCTTCGGTCGGCCCCAACTTCTCATGGTAGCGTACCGCAGTGAAACCTCTAGTCACCAGTGTATAGCTGACCGAGCAAAAACCTACTTTTGCTGGTTTTTAAATACAACACTTTTAAGACACTACAGCAGTTTGTTTAGACATTGAACCTGTTAGATATTGGATGGTTTATCGCAGTCAGAGGCGCCGTAGCTCAGTTGGTTAGAGCGCCTGTCTTGTAAACAGGAGGTCATGGGTTCAAATCCCTTCGGTGCCTAAAATGTTATTTTTTTGTCGTGGCCATTTGTCAGTTGTTAAAATTTTGCTGCCATTACACAATTAATTGTCTTTGCCGCTGCTGCAGTCTCAACTCGTTTTTGGTCGCAAATAATCAGAACATTTATCAGCGGCGTTTCGTGGCAATTCTAGATATGTACTTCATGTATCCCTTATTATAGTGTATTTAACTGAATACATGAAGTAGAAACGCAATTCTACTCATTGATTGGAAGATCCAGCATGTACTAACCAGTCTACGCTACATCACTGCAGTCAGTCCAACTACTGTTTTTATTCGTAACTCAATAAAGCTGGACTCCTGAAAAAAGTTTCATTTTCTTGCCTGAATTCCTCGGTAGTATAGTGGTAAGTATCCCCGCCTGTCACGCGGGAGACCGGGGTTCGATTCCCCGCCAGGGAGAAAGGCTGGTTTTTGTTTTTTTCATCATCGTGATAATTCTTAGACGAAAAGGACATTAACTTGGAACATGTTTAAGGGAGGCGTCATTTCTTGCGTAAAATTCCGGCAACTCTGTTAGACATTTTTTCACTACTCTTCTTTAATTTAGTATAAATTTGTTTCAGAACGACTGACTTTGTCGAATTAATTTAGATGCAATTGATGTTCGATAATAAAGTAATGGGTTTCTCTGTCTTCATTGCGACTCGATAATTGAATATGTTTTTCGCTTCCGACTCAGTAGTGATTGAGGTGGAAACTACTGTATTAGCTTCAAGTGGTCCTGGAAAAACTAAAAAACGTTTTCTGTAATTAAACTACGCGTGATCGAGCAAACAAATTGTACTAAAACAAATTGGTTTGTTTTAGAATTCGTTTCTCCCACCACGGACCGGCCTTTACATTGTCTTACAGTATGTTAATTATGGCAAATATTTCAAACAATCTTCAATGTGGATATCTATGAAATATGATTGTTATTAATGAGCTTCGCGGTATGTGAATTACTGAATGATGGTGCAATTTATTCACCCATGCGCAAATTATACCAAAATGAGTTTTGAATTTTCTTAACGATCTTTTCACTTGCCGGCGCTGTGGTGAAAGGTCAATGATCGCCTAGATTAAAGCATTCAAAGTAAAGTTCTCCAGGATATTTGTGGGCATGCCATTGATTGTCAAGCATACAAAATGAGGGTTAGTGCAAGATGAATGCAATCGTTACTGAACACGTCGAGGCTCCAAGTCGACACTGTGAATGGACTAATTCATGACAGCATCTCTCTAAAAAGGATTTGGAAATGGTTCCGTTCCGTGCGTTGAGGCAAAGATTCTTGAAGTTATTGTAAGATTGTTTGATAACTTGGTAAGTAATATCTACTGACTTTTTAGTATAACCACCAATTGCCCGAGCAAAAATATTAATGGCACATTGGCGATACGAGAAAAGATAATTCGATATATTTTGAAATCGGGACCAAATTTATTTCTCTCTATTCAGTATATCCTTATTAGTAAGAATTCTGAAAATTTCCTCTCCTCGTTAAAAGTTTACCATAGGGGGTAAAATTATTTTTCAATTGAGTAATGACTGGTTCTTCATTATAATTGCATTGATTTTCGTTTCGTTTCAACAGTTATGCAAATAATACGTCGAGAAGATCTGAAGAACATGGAACTTTACCTTCGAAAGAAAGAGCAAGAGAATTGCAATGTAAGTACTTAGCAATAACAACTTATCTGTTTCCCCTTTATTATAGCAATAATTTGCCAATGGCGCAAACCCAGCGATTATTGCAGAAATCAGAATTTAAAACATCTCAAACACATGTGCCTTTCTTACACGTCTTGAAAAACTTTTCTGACCCGAAATGCTATGTTCTGTCCAGCATGGTTTCCAACAATTATTCCGTTTCTGTTGATTTTAAGCTTGAATTTAAAGACTTTAAATAATTATAGCTCTCGGAAGCGAAATTTATTCGGGAACTTTGAGAAACACACATCAGATACGATTACAAGAAAAACCTGAAAGCATTTTTTTCTTCGTTTGATTGAACACCGAAAACCAATCAGAAAAATTGCAAAAAAGTATGTGACGGTAATATTAATATTAATTACTTTCGCAGGATGCCAAGCCTTGAACGTCAAGATAATAGAGTGTAATGTCCAGCAAGATATGCAAGGCAAGATATAATTCTATTCATTTCATGTATAATGCCAATTATAATTAACATGTATATAACTGAGACCACCGGGATTCAAACTCGGATCATAATGATGGGAGGCGACCTCGTCTCCCTGTGTTTTCAACTATTGGATTTAACTGTATGAAGTAACTTAAATCAACAACTTCTTCGATGGAATCGAATTGAGCTTAAGCACATCGGAAAAACAAAGTAAAAGAACGGAATGATGGCTGGCAATAGCTGCCTAGTTGTGACTCCAAGCTGGGTGGAGGGTTTCGTGCGTTCCACTTGGTGCTTGTCTACTTTCTCGCTTTCCCGTTAGGCAACTGACAGTCTGGTCGGGGTGATCCTCCAAACCCGAGTGAAACCGGCGACATTCTAGCGAGCATTGCACACAGGTACTGTATTGCACGTCAACGCAATTGACTACCGGGTGGCTCAATCCAGAGCCAACCAATACTGTACCGTGCTGTTAGGATGACAGGTAGTTTCAACGGGTCCCTGGCGAGCTCATCACGAGGGCTGTAGCTGAAAGGACGGTCTGTATTCAAGCGGGGGGTCAGCAACTTTCGTTTCTGTACTTAATTTTCTGGATCAAAAATGCCAATAATATAAACTAACTACAGTTTTACTTATAAAGACTTGTTGCTCTGTAATAATAGTATTATAATAATTTAGCCTAAAAAGTCACATTTCTGAAATCCGAATGAAGGAATGGACGAATTAACTAAGGTGATCCTGGAAATCGTGATGCAGTACGTGATGAAAGCAGTTGTATGTAAAGCGCAGAATATATTCTGGCCTGACTGAATGGGATTCGAATTAACACATGTACAACAAGAGCTCTGCCAATAATCTATCAATCCCCTCTGCTTACAATTTGCGAGGAAATAAAATTACTGTTGCAAATGTCTATTATGAAACATCACGGACAAGAACAGGGGATGACAACTTACCTTAGCAAAAGAGCCATCTGTTTATAAACCGTACTGACTGATTGTGTTTTAAGTTTGTAGATGTGTATCAACTAGACAGAAACGCTTAGTGGAAAAGCAATAAAACTGAAGTCATGTCTCTCATCAAGTTTGGTAAGTTACTTTATAATAAAAAATCAAATGATATGTTAATGTGACGTAATAAAATAATAGCTACCTCAATCACCACCAGCGGATAGGAAAATGGGAGAAAAATCCTCTGAGTTAGATGAGAACCACTTACATACCTACGCGAATATCAAAAGAAGTCCGGATTCGAAACCGGAGAAAAGTCTTTCTATGTGCATAATGTTTATTTTTTAATTTTGTTTAATATTGGTTATTACTTTTCATTTGTTATTTAAGGCGGGGTACACGTGAATTTGAATGAAATTTTAAGAGGTTTAAAGAAGGGATAGAAGAAAGAAAATGATTTTCGGAACACCAACAGATAATTGATACCCACGCAAGAGCACCCCAGGTTGCTAGTGGACTAATTTGGTGTCCGTCTATTAATTATTAACTACAAATTCTAATTTTAAAACTTCACTAAATCTTCAATATTTCTTAATTTTACAAATCCTTTGAGAAAAACTATTTCCTCCCAAACATACCCAAAAATCACCAAAAATTCACAAATCACCCCGTAACATAGATTCATGAGATGAGCATAGAGTTTTTGGATTGCTTGAGACGTGAACGAGATATTTCCATTAAAGCCATGTCAAGTGGCGGAAAAATGGCGTTAATGTGGACCTCCGCCTTAATCAATGAATCTTTTCTTTTCGAGGGGGTGGGGGGCTAATGTTCTCCTTACGGCCAATAATCTTTTGAAAGGCTAACTTTAATATCTTGTAATTTATTATTTCTTTTTTCAGTTTGGCACAAACTACAACTCATGATGACCTTGATTCTTGGAAAAAGTCGACTGTGTGCTAAAAGAATAGAAGACTAATAGAACAAACATTAAGGTATGCGAGCTTCGTAAAAGTAGCTTAACTCTGGGGACTATTTTTTCTCGATTATTTTTTGGCAGACATTGTATAAACGGCTCAATAGAATAAAGCATTGCCAACGCTGTGTCATACAGCGTTCCTTTAGGTCAGCAACAAGTAAAGGTATCTGGGACGAAAATGCTTATTAGTTAGATCAGGGGACAAGGCCGGATAATAATAGTTGAAGAGATAAAATAAACTGACTGAAAATATTCCAATCTCTAGTCTAGTCTGTACCTCAATATGGCAGTTAGTTTTTGCGTCTTTGCGCACTACACTTTTAGATAATAATTATGCTTAACCGGCGCCCGTTCTCTCAAGTCATGTGTGCTTGCGCTGCTATTTCGGGACCAAATCATGAGCTCATTTTCCCCGGCTCGGAGAACGGAAAGCTGAGTCTAGTAAAATCCGTTATTCAACCACTAACTTTGAATCTGTTCTATTTTAGGGCGTTTTCATTGGTTAGGAAGACACCATGAATTTGTTTCACTTCACTGGAAACTGATACGCTAGCCTTTCAAGAGTGTTAACTTCATCGCAAAGAGTCAGACAGACAAAGCTGCTGTTTATGAAATCAAAAACAATGTTATTTTCTGACAATAATGATAAAAAAATTATGGATAAAAGGGTTAGAATAATTTTTATATCGATGTCATAGCAGTGATTGCAAGTGTCTCGGTTGTATGAGAGAGACAACAACAATAATGACCAAATTTAGATCGACGAATAGTTTGCTGCTTCGAAAAGAAAACGATTTTCGTTCATTAATATTTTACAAAACAAAGATTTTCGATAGGGTGGTTTATATTGTGTTCTCTCATCTCGGTTTTCAAATTTTAGTCTATAGGACGACAACTAGACATGAGTAGATTCAACCGCACATAATCTTTTCGGAGGTGTTTGTTTAAAGTGTACGTAATCTACATGCCGGGCCCGGTTATTCGAAAGCTAATTGGCACTAATATAGGACTTAAAACCAGTTTCTGCTGAATTATATGCCTTCCGGCCTTCTCGCGAGTGAAATTCATATTCAGAACAAAACATGAACTCGGGACAAAAATGTTACAGAAATCCTCATTTAAAATTTAGCACTGAAGTAATAAAGCAAAATAGAACTAACTAAAAACTAAATCAAATAATAATCTCAATCTAACATTAAAGAAATAAATTACTATTGAACAGGTAATAAAAAATAAAATGATAATATCAATGCAAAGAGGTTTTACCTTTGAGCAGTTGTTCAGTTTAAGCATATCAGTGTGGATTTCTGTAAATTCCTATCGTCCTACTTTCGTACTATGCTAGAATTAGCACTTTGGGCAGGAGAAACAGCCGCAAACTTGAGATAGGCGCGACTAAATTGGTTTTCGAACAACCGAGCCAACAACATTATTGTTAAAAGACAGCTGAACGAAAACATGCAAGTTTGTAATTGAATTGAAAATTTTTTTATATTGCTTTGTAATATTTTATGCAACTGAATAAAATATTGTAATCGACTTTGGCTTGAGTAGCAGTCATTTTAAAGGCAACAAGGCCTGGAATGCGAGACAAGACACGTCGAGCTAACAATTTATACTTGAGATGTTTTTACGAGTTTTAAATGCTAAGGCACTGGTCCATGTAAGACTGAGCAACCTGTTCTTCTCACCTTTCTTGCTCTCTAAAATGACTGCTACCAGGCTACACAGCCTCCTCTTATTTTGTTCTCCCTGTACACTCGCTGTAAAGATCGAGTGTAGAAATGGAAAACTAGAATTGCTTAAGGCTAAGCCATGTAAATGTTCGGGTTCAACAAGAACAAGAGGCAGAGAGATACTTGCTCTTATTTGACCTGTAACTCAGTCGCCCATACACTTTCATCAACTCTCATACGCTATCGTTATTTTTTACCATATGCGCGCGTTTTCATCTGACCCCCATGCGCTACAATAAACCTCCATGTATCCTTAACAACTTACTACCCTCTCATCAACTCTCAATAGCGGTTTCGTCCACCACTTTGCGGCGTTCGATCAAGGTCATTCGATCTCTTCAACTTTCTTGAGCTCATATCAACTTCTTCTTATCTCGTCAAAGTTAGCGATCTTTTAAACTTTCATGCACTCTTGTCTATGACTATAACAGCAAAAAAATAATAGTTAATCATAAACTCGCTTGCGTTCTCGTATGCTGTCGGCGATTCGCAGAGGTTTTGTCAACGTTCGTGCGATGTCGTCACCAACCATGCGCTCTTATCATTTTCTATAACCGCTCGCCAACCCTCGTACGCAGTCATCAACCCTTTTGCTGCCTGATCAAACCCTTGGTGGCTCATAAAAACTCTCTTGAGCTATAGTCTACCACGGTTCACTGTCGTCGACTCTCAGGGGCTCACGTCAAACTTCGTACGATGTCGTGAACTATAATGCGGTCTCTATCGTGTCGTCAATTACCACGAGGTCTTACCAGCTATTACGCATTTTAATCAAATTAGTCTAATGCTCTCTGAACACTTAACTTTGAAGTGCTATTTCAAACCTTTGTACGCTCCATCGCTTTACATTCTAGCTTTCTCGTCAACCTTCGTACGCTGTAATCAACCTTTAATCTTATATTGAGAATGTAATTGCCGATAGCGAGGGCAATCCGGCAATGTTATCATTTGTTATTCGCTCTCGTCAATCTTCGTACATGGTCGTTCACTCTTTAACTTTCTCGTCTACCTTCGTACGCTCTCGTCAATCTCCGTACATGGTCGTTTACTCTCCAGCTTTCTCGTGTACCTTCGTTCGCTCTCCTCAATATTCGTACATGGTCGTTCACTCTCAAGCTTTCTCGTCCACCTTCGTACTCTTTCGTCAAACTTCGTACATGGTCGTTCACTAGCTCTCAAGCGTTCTCGTCCACCTTCGCACGCTTTCGTCAATCTTCGTACATGGTCATTCACTCTCTAGCTTTCTTGTCAATCTTCGTACGCTCTTCTCGTTCTTCGTACATGGTCGTTCACTCTCCAGCTTTCTCACCCACCTTCGTAGGCTGTCATCAACAATCATGTGCTGCATCAGTTCTCCTTTGCTCTCTTCAATCCTTGTATACCCCCTCGTCAACTCTCGTGCGCTCTCCTCCTACGCCGTCGTCGACTCTAACGCTCTTCCATCGGCCTCGTACGCTGTCGTAGACTACCATGCGCTCCCGTCATTTCTAATTAGCTGTCGTCAATTTTAGTGCAACTCCATCACCTTTTATGCAGTATCGCCACACTTCTAACGCTCTCGTTAACTCTCATGCACTTTTGTTGGCGTCGTGCGTTGTTATCAATTATTTTTCACTCTCGTCAACCCTCCCAACATCAAATTACAAGCTAAGGTTTTTTTTTTTTTCCAGTTTGTAAGATATATATGTACTAGGTCCATAAATTGTCCAGGTCCAGAGACTTAGAGGATGGTGTGGTTATCAATCAAGGAGGTGCGAGCTTTTGTGCTCAGGCTCTCTCGGCTAAAAGAACTGCGGAGCTCTGGAATGAGAATATAAAATAAATCATGTCTCGCGTGGAAATTTGCTCTCTCGCTTGTGCTCCTTGTAGGTTTGAATAAAGTTCATTTTGTCTCAATGCATTGAGTGAAAAGATTTGCATTATTGGATAAGCTGCCACAAATACTTGATGTAATGTTTTTTTCACATTTTATTGTTTAATATATTAGGCTTAGCCATACAGCGAAGCCCTCTGAACAGAAAGCTAATGATAAGCTTAACTAAGGTGACAGGTGGGAAACACATGACGACCGGGCTTCTTTTTCAATTTTGTGGATCTGATGAAATTGAAGATGAAATTCACTTCCTTTTCCACGGTCCTTAATACTCAATTCTTAGGGACGGATTTTACAGGAAAATAAGGTATCACTCGAAAGGGAAGGGGAAGAATTCAGGCGCGCGAGAACGCGAAGGGCACGCCTGAATTCTCCCCCTTCGAACGCCTGCCACGCAGGCTAGGGTATATCACCTACCAAATATGTATCGAAACTAATAGCAAGTATCTGGGTTAGTATTGTAAGTAGTTTTATTAGTATTGTAAATAGTGTAAGTAGCTTTAGTATTGTAAGTATCTGTCGTGATTATTATTGTAAATAGTGTAGGTATCTTGAGTATGTAATTAGCTGTACTGTATTGTATGTAATCATATTAGTATTGTGTAGTATGTAATTAGCTGTACTGTATTGTATGTAATCATATTAGTATTGTGTAGTATGTAATTAGCTGTACTGTATTGTAAGTAGTCGTACTTTATTGTAAGCAGCGTAAGCAATTGCATTGTAAGTATTATAAGTTTCTAAAGAAAAAAAAAGAAAAAAAATATCACCTACCAAATATAAAACAGTTATCCCCTTCAGAAGCTACCAATGAATTAATGAACTCTCGTAATTATTTTGTAAATATTCAAATGGTGAAATTCATACTTTCATGCTCAGATCTCCGCAATAATCAAATTATAATTATCAATCCAGACTGATGTATGTTGTGTACTTTCTCTTTCTTTATTATATTATTGTAATTTCATTTTGTTATGTTGTAATGCTTTTGCAATACAGTACTGTCAGGATTTATAGTCATGCAAATAAAGCTACTCGTTGTTGTTGGAATGACGAATTTCATCTCAATTTTTAATAACTGTTTTTACGAATCTCCGTCTTTTATTTCGAAAAAAGAGCTCAGTTGCACCAACTTTATATAACGTTTTTTGCTCCCCGAAAATAGCGAGCCCCAAGGCTGCTAATTCCGAAAGTAACGACCCTCGTTACTTTCGGAATTTTACGGTACATTAGTTAGAAATCAGTATAAAACTATATCTGCGCACATCGACAGAGAAGCTGACCGACCGTTTTGTGACAATTATAGTTCACTATGAAAGTGGACACTCCCAACTTTAACCATTGTAACAAAAACAACTTTTTGAACACATTAAACTTTCTTGTGACTGCCGTCCTCCAAATGAAACCCCACATATCCATAGTGCGTCTGTGCGTTAGATCGTGTTAGGGGTTGCCGACATTCTATACTGGAGGTTAAACCGGGTGAAGAGGGAAAGTTTAGATTTGGACGCTCTTTCCAGAGATAGTAACAAGTGGGAGTGTGTATTGATAGGAAAGCACATAAGGGTGTTCTCCCACAAAGATACTCATTGAAAACTTAAGAATGCCAACTGGATTGAGAAGACAAATAAGAACTAACCAATCCGAGACATAGAAACAGAAATGGTATGACAGTCTTGAACTTGACTTTGTACAGGTTGGCGGAAAATTGTACAAACGTGACTACAGCTTAACTATTAAAAAGTCCTTACTCTGGGGAAAAACGTCCTCGAAGGACACTGACTGTGTGAGCTTCAATTAAGAAGTTGATTACCAAAAATACACTGCCAATACTATCAATTTTCAGTTATGAAATTTAAGTGCATCTAAACCCATTTTTTTTTTCTTTTAATCAACTCAATGTACGTTGAAAAGTCGAATGGTGAAATATTTCTTGTTTTTAATGTCGCGTTAGTGAGTTATAGAGATTTGAATTTACAAAATACTAATTAGATGACGTCAAATCAAGACTTTACCATTATTTCTACTTCAATTTACAATACGCAGTTCACAGCTTAACGATAATCAATTTAAGAAATACTAATAAAAACTGTTGATAGTCAATTGATTTGTGAAAAAAATATTACTTGGAGGTGGAAACAAGTAGTTGTATAATAAACGAGTCTTGATTTGACGTCATCTTATTAACATTTTG
This sequence comes from Cladopsammia gracilis, assembly GCA_022457155.1. Taxonomy (NCBI): domain Eukaryota; kingdom Metazoa; phylum Cnidaria; class Anthozoa; order Scleractinia; family Dendrophylliidae; genus Cladopsammia; species Cladopsammia gracilis. The sequence goes on from JAJGOT010000428.1 coordinate 649,390, forward strand.
TAAATTCAAACCTCTATAATTCACTAACGCAACGCTACAAACAAGAAATATTTAACTATTCAACTTTTCAATGTACATAGAGTTGATTAAGCGAAAAAACAATTTTGGGGTTAGGTGCACTTTAAGCAATATTTTAGCACTCTAACATGCCCCCTTTCTCGTATTTCGCATCGTCCCCGATGCGTATGAGGATATAAAGAAAAATGTGCCCATCAAAAGTTCCATGGGAATTAAGGGAATTGAATCTGACTAAACAGTACAAAGCAAGCTGTTGGTAACCATGGAATCGTGCATTATCCGAATTAGCAACACAAATTCTAGCTTACCATATGTGCTGCGCCCCTTTAAACTCAGATGCAAGTCAGGAAGATTATTATTTAATAATATTTAATATTTTACGGATCTAATTCGGCTATCAAAATGTAACAGATCGGCGGATTTCCATGCCCCTATTCACCCCCTCATTCAAGAGACAAGAGTAGCCTGTGAATTAACACAAACATGTACAGAAAAAAAAACAACTGTAAGCCCAAATGCGAAAAGTGAAAACAAGTATTAATATCAATTTCCTGCTTAAAATCTGTCGTTTCTAGTAGGTTGTATTTGCTAAAGGATTTAAAAATTACATTGAAATCAGACAGGATAAATCAACATTGGGTAAGAAAGTTACGACTTTTGCGTGCTGTTAGCTGGAAATAAAAACACTTTTCCCCAGAATCTTAAGAGGAAGCAGATTTAATTTGATTGACAGCTGTGCTTTTTAGAGATTAAAGTTAAAACGGAGCTAAGAAAGAGCAAACTTTCTTAGCTCAAAAAGACACCACTAGCAGACCTTCACAACACTCATTTGACTCGCACAGAACGCTTTGAATAGTCAATCGGAGCCAAGAAATTAAATCAATAGCGAAGAATATTTAGCACTGACCTCCCGTAAGCGCACATCAGACTACGTAGTATTTAGCCTCACTCTCAATATTTTTCCTTCGCGCGGCGCCTATCCTTCACTCCTCACCATTTGAACGCCTGGTATGGACTAAATAGTATTTTGTTTTGGTTGACTAAGAATCCCAAGATTGATAAAGATAGCCAATAGCCATCCAAACCACAACAGGTTATACCGCCAGCTAATCAGCTAATTAAAGAGGGTATGTTAGTGGTACCTCTCAGCAATGGCTTGTTGGTCTAGTGGCATGATTCTCGCTTAGGGTGCGAGAGGTCCCGGGTTCGACTCCCGGACAGGCCCCTCAAAAGCTTTTTAAATCCTTTTATTAATTTCATAGTGATTAACTGCAGGGTATCATCGAACTAAACTCTTTCAACATTCACCACTTTTTTTGTTTTGTATTCACATGCGAATAGACTTTAAAATTTGTTTCAAAGCGACTGAATAATCGTGCAAGGTCAATCAATGCACCGCTCTATACCCTAACTGTCAAACTCTACAATACCCATCAAAGTTCGGCGGAAGCAAATGTTAATGTCATTATAAATTATCTCATCTTACCGGGAGGACACCTCCAAATTAAAATGGCTGTTATGGTTGTAAATTGTTGTTGCTAAATATAACTTAGTAGTGGGAGTAGTTTGCTTATACTAACTTATTATTAGCTTGGATGCAATAAAGACAACACCAGCAGTCCTTCACAGGATTATATTAAAATAGAATCTTGTGAAGGACTGCTGGTGGCGTCTTTCTCAGCTAAAAGCTGAAAAAAAGAAAGAGAGAAGGCTTATTAATTCTTAGCCCTTCTGACTCGATGGTCTTTATCTTTAGTTCTAAAAACCAGGTGCATACTTTTTGCTAAATAAACCCGAATATAATAGTGAATAAGTTCTCGGAAATTAGTCTTGTCACTAGATGGAAACTCTCTCTCAACTTAAAACATGTTTTCTTCACTAGTCTCAGCTTTTTCACTTCCATCATTTTTGTTCAAAAAGGCAAACACCCACAGTTTACAATATTATATGATTTATAGTTACCGGTATAAATCATATAATATGATATCATATAATAAATCATATAATATTTTTACGCTCTGGCGAGGATTTAAGGTGATTTTGTATGTTTTATTTGCAATTAGTTAAAAGACCAAACAAGCACGAATTTATAATTTATCTTTTTAAAATCTCGTAACTGGAAGGCAAAAAGTTCCTGAAATGCTTACCTCCATTGGCGATAGTTCTTCTTTAATCTATAAATGCTTTGTTTCCCAGTCAGTAAATATATAATAGGACGTAGAGTGAGTTGTTCAACTGTACAAAATCGGGAGCAAAAACATGTTCAATTATGTACGTCATGATGAAGTAACAAAGGAGTTCGCTTTTTGATTCTAATTAATTCGACAAGTTACTATGTGGAACAAACAAGCACAAAAAAGGTTTGCTTTCAACAACAAATCGCTTTAAATCTCTTTCCAGGTGAGAATTTTTTCCTGATTTAAAATTTTACAAGAAAAAATGATGCAATCACTGAATTATACAACCGAGTAACAAATCCGCGAGCTAGAAATCGCGCGCGCATGCTGACGTTTAACCACAGGCTTACCAGGCTCTGTTTGTGTGGTGGACTGTGCTCTTAAACAGGCGCACGTCTTGAAGCCACGATAATATTTACAAAGTTTAAAAGTGCTGCAACAATATTCAGTGAACTAGTAGTAATCATAGATTACAGTGCGTCTCCTTATCCCGTGGCACCTCGTCTTAACCTACAATAGTACCTCAGTTTCAGCCACAGTAAGGGAGATATGTCGCGAGATATGTCACGCAGACAAAAACGTCGGGCCGACATCAAACAAATTCACGCTATCGGCGTGGAATCAGGCAAATTTCCTTCAATTCTGCCGTGCTGTGTACTCCGAAAGGTCTCAGATTTTTCGGACATATAAATAGTATATTTGTCGTGATTTCATTTCGGTTATTTCCCCGATTCTGAAATCATACGCCTCAGTACATGTTTATAGTATCTCATTAGAAGTTTCATTCAGCATATGTTTAATCAGTTGAGCATGGACGAAGGTTCTTCTCCGGAGCTGATTGCTGTGAAATCAGCCCAAAAGTTTTCATATTTTTCTCTCTTTTTTACGAAAGTAGTGTGCTTTCAATTTTAATGCCATCCCGCGCCTGTTATTATCGTCTCGCGTTTCAGTGTTGGTTATTAATTTTTTCTCTCTCACTCTATTACCGTTAATTCAAATTGTTGATAAATTATTCTCAAACTCATTAATAATTCATGACGAGAACACAAAGGAAATCACTACCGTGAAGGAGGTTTTGAAATCGTTTCTTAATTTGCATAGATTTTGGCGATTTTATTCCTTCGTTTTCTCCGCATTTAACGATCAGTTTGAGAAGCTATATCAAACACTCGAAACAGTGTTTCATCAGATTTCCAAACACCTTGAAGTGGTTTAAAAAAACTCGGCTGCGCCTCGTTTTTCCAATCCACTTCTCGGTGTTTGGAAATCTGATGAAACACTGTTCCTCGTGTTTGATATATTACATAACCAACAGTGAAACGCGAGACGAAAATAACAGCCGCGTGACATCATTCAAAACCGCATAAAATAAAGCATTGTGAAATTAACGGTCAAAGCGCCGACACGAACATCATTTTCGCATCGCAGAACGACGTCCATTTCACTTCGCTCCGCCGCAGATTCAAGAAAACAACAGGCAAGTTTATAGAGGAGCCCGCGGGCCGAAGGCCCGGCGGAGCACCATATCCATAGAACCTATCCCCGTCATTTTGGTATGTGCTTGGTGTATCCCTTATTATTTTGTATTTAAACACTTAGTTTTTATTTCAGTAGAAAAAGAAGATAAAAACAGCAGAATGGGGAATCGAACACGGGCCGTATGATCTACTCCATGCACACTATCGGTCTGATACTCACTGTAAGATTAAGGAGACTCTACTTATTCAGGAACTGAGGCCTACCCTTAACGATAATGTCAGCAGCGAAAAGCTAATTCTTTATTAGTTTGCATCTTTTATATGCAAATTTTTCTCATCTTATGTTATTGTTGTTGTTAATTAGTTACTTATTATTCATTTAAATTTAGTTGTAACTTGTATTCTAAACGGTCACTTCTGAGGATGTATGTTGTAACATACGAAACGTCTGAGTTAATATTTTGTTTTCCAACATGCATTTTATTGTCATGTTTGTCACTGCAGTTTGTGTGCTATTTCTTATTAAACTATCCACTGTTTCACCGAGGACTAGCTGCCGGAAATTGTAATTTTTAAGGCATATAAGATAATATGCTGCCAGCCCAGACCACATATAAGAATCAACCCTTTCGATACACTGGAAAAACTGGAATCAGTGCTTAATTAACCCTAAATACTAAAATCAGTGCTTCAACCCTAGATACTGTAATCCGACCCTAAATTACACTGCAATATGTCTAAGTACACTACAATAAGGGATACATGAAGTACCATACATTATGATCAGGGATACACCAAGTACCTAGGGTCATTTTCATGGTCATGACTAGCGGAATGTTTCGCGGGCGCGTGTGTGCCCGCCCACGGCCGTGTTGGAACAACATCCGGGATCTTGAAAGCAAGGCTTTGTTTTTCGCGCGACCACACAGCCGTGAGCTCGGTAAACACATTAGTTGTTTTGTTGTGTTTAGCGGAGAATTAACGTCCTTATTTCCCTGCAGTTTTTCGCGGTTTGCTACAAGACAGGGATACTAATTAAGGGATACTCAGAAGCCGCTTTAGTGGAAAAAGAAGAGCTTTCAGGGATAAAATCTTGCTTCGAGGAACTATATAGGTTTTTAGCAATGCGAAGAGATGGGTTCGTTTTACGGTCAGTGTAAAACGCAGACTGCAGACTAGGGTAAGGGTAAGGGTTAGGGTTAGGGTTAGGGTTATTAATATTTTATTTTACTCTCAGTCTGCATTTTACCCCTGGTCTGCAGTCTGCAGTCTGCATTTTACCCTCAGTCTGCATTTTACCCCCGCTCTGCAGTCTGCGTTTTACACTGACCGGTTCGTTTTACGGATTTCAGCACCAAAGCGGAGGTTTAAAGAATTTCCAAGTACAGTAGTCGCCGGAGGGACTTAAAGGTAAAACAAATTACATTTTTCGATGGGAATTTATCTTGATATCAATCTGTGATTGACATTTTGTTTGTGTTCTCGTTAGTTTTGGAGAATTGTTTATAAACGTGTAGCTTAAATTCAGTTGTATTTTAATTTCTTGAATTTCATCGAAAACACGGCTCGGCCTCGATGCGCTGTAAATTGTACGCGTTTTGCTTCTAAACATAAACTAATTGAGATCTCAATAAAATTTTCCGAAAGAAGATTGCGTTGTCTATTTTTATGTGTTTTGCTGTTTTCCTTTTCTTGAAATAAAACACTTTTACAACTGTAGTTTGAAAATTACAGCACTTTGATCAAACATTAAACATGTTAAATATAAGAAAGTTTCTTGCAGCTAGAGGCGCCGTAGCTCAGCTGGTTAGAGCGCCTGTCTAGTAAACAGGAGGTCATGGGTTCAAATCCCATCGGTGCCTAAAATATATATTTTTTTGTCATGGCCATTTGTCAGTAACAAATTTTGCTGTCGTTACGCAATTAATTGTCTTTGAGCTGCTGTTGTTCAACTCATTTTTGGTCGAAAATTAGTTATGATTAGATAAATAATTTTTATTGGATAGTTGTGATTAAAATGTATAGGTTTTTAAACTTTTTATAATTATTGTATGCAGTAGTATAGTCCACGGCTCACTGGAAAACCATTTTTAAAATGAAGGTGATCCCGCGTTTTTAAATAAAGATGACGATGATCGATGATGATGGCATTTATCAGCGACGTTTCGTGGCAATTGTAGATATGAACTTCATGTATCCCTTATTATAGTGTATTTAACTGAAACTGGCACTAAAATTTATAAGGGATACATGAAGCGATAGAAACACAATTCTACTCATTGAAGATCCATGCATGTGTGAGCTTCAAGCTGCATGAGGGTGATCAGTTCAACCACTGCAAAAGCTGGAGTCCTGAATAAAGCAGCATTTTCTCGCCTGAATTCCTCGGTAGTATAGTGGTGAGTATCCCCGCCTGTCACGCGGGAGACCGGGGTTCGATTCCCCGCCGGGGAGAACGCTTCCTTTATTTTTCCGCATCGTGATAATTCTTAGACGAAAAAGATGGTAATATGGGACATGTTCAATGATTGCTTCATTTCTTTCGTAAAATCCCGGAAGCTCTGTTAGACTTTTTTTTATCGTGCTCTTTTCATACGCTCGCAGCAGTCCTATTTCTGACTCACATACCGCGGTTTGATTCTCGACGTGTATCAGTCGGTCATATGCATTTTTGCCTCGCTTTCATGCGGTTCAACAACACAGCTGACCATTGCAACCCTGACTCAAACATGTGCTTTTCCTTCGCGAGCTCGTTCATGTGCCTCCTCCGGCTTTGGTCACTTTTATATATAGCGCACGCTAAAATAGCGAGTTAATAACGTCGCGATCATTTTTCATATGGCGAAAATGACAATTTTAAAACAGACTAAATGCTATATAGTTCGATGTGCGCTCACGGTAGGTCAGTGCTAAATATTCTTCGCTATTGATTTAATTTCTCTCTGACTGACTATTAGTGACTTGTCCAGCAGCATATGTGTTGAGGTTAAAAGATACTGTAAGAATTTTATGGTCGGCCTTCGGTCGACCCCAACTTCTCATGAAAGCGTGCCGCAGTGGAACCTCTAGTCACAAGGGTATAGCTGACCTTGCAAAAACCTACTGTTGCTGGTTTTTTAATACAACACTATCAAAACACTACAGCAGTTTGTTTAGACATTGAATCTGTTAGATGTTGGATGGTTTTTCGCAGCCAGAGGCGCCGTAGCTCAGTTGGTTAGAGCGCCTGTCTTGTAAACAGGAGGTCATGGGTTCAAATCCCTTCGGTGCCTAAAATGTTCTTGTTTTTTTTTTGTCGTGGCCATTTGTCAGTTGTTACAATTTTGCTGTCATTACACAATTAATTGTCTTTGCCGCTGCTGCAGTCTCCACTCGTTTTTGGTCGCAAATAATCAGAACATTTATCAGCGGCGTTTCGTGGCAATTCTAGATATGTACTTCATGTATCCCTTATTATAGTGTATGTAACTGAAATACACTTTTATAATGCATGAAGTAGAAACGCAATTCTACTCATTGATTGGAAGATCCAGCATGTACTAACCAGCCTACGCTACATCACTGCAGTCAGTCCAACTACTGTTTTTATTCGTAACTCGATAAAGCTGGACTGCTGAAAAAAGTTTCATTTTCTTGGCTGAAGTCCTCGGTAGTATAGTGGTAAGTATCCCCGCCTGTCACGCGGGAGACCGGGGTTCGATTCCCCGCCAGGGAGAAAGGCTGTTTTTTGGTTTTTTTTTTGATCATCGTGATAATTCTTAGACGAAAAGGACATTAACTTGGGACATGTTTAAGGGATGCGTCATTTCTTGCGTAAAATTCTGGCAGTTCTGTTAGACATTTTTTCACTACTCTTCTTTAATTTAGTATAAATTTGTTTCGGAACGACTGACTTTGTCGAATTAATTTAGATGCAATTGATGTTCGATAATTAAGTAATGGGTTTCTCTGTTACTTCATTGCGACTCGATAATTGAATATATTTTTCGCTTCCGACTCAGTATAGTTGAACAAATAAACCCGCTTAAAAAATGAGAATCGCCAGTTGATTGAGGTGGAGACTACTTTATTTGCTAAAGGATTTAAAAATTACACTGAAATCAGACAGGATAAATCAACATAAGGTAAGAAAGTTACGACTTTTGCGTGCTTTTAGCTGGAAATAAAAACACTTTTCCCCAGAATCTTAAGAGAAGCAGATTTTTTTTTTGATAATTTTTAGAGATCAATTAAAGTTAAAACGGAGCTAAGAAAGAACAAACTTTTTTCCAGTTCTTAGCTCAAAAAGACACCACTAGCAGACCTTCACAACACTCATTTGACACGCACAGAACGCTTTAAATAGTCAGTCGGAGCCGAGAAATTAAATCAATAGCGAAGAATATTTAGCACTGACCTCCCGTAAGCGCACATCAAACTACGTAGTATTTAGCCTGTTTCAGGCGGTAAGATTATGGGACCGAGGAGCAACTAAAAACCTGCGCGTGAACGAGCGGGTAAAACAAGGGAAGACTATCCCCCTCCGTTATTACTTTCAATACTTTTCCTTCGCGCGGCGCCTATGTTTCGCTCCCCACCATCTGAACGCCTGGTATAGACTAAATAGTATTTTGTTTTGGTTGAGGTAAAGAACAAGATTGATAAAGATAGCCAATAACCATCCAAACCACAACAGGTTATACCGCCAGCTAATCAGCTAATTAAAGAGGGTATGTTAGTGGTATCTCTCAGCAATGGCCTGTTGGTCTAGTGGCATGATTCTCGCTTAGGGTGCGAGAGGTCCCGTGTTCGGCTCCCGGACAGGCCCCTCAAAAGCTTCTTAAATCCTTTTATTAATTTCATAGTGATTAACTGCAGGGTATCATCGCACTAAACTCCTTCAACATTCACCACTTTTTTTTTTGTATTCACATGCGAATAGACTTTAAATTTTGTTTCGAAGCGACTGAATAATCGTGCAAGGTCAATCAATGTACCGCTCTATACCCTAACTGTCAAACTCTAAAATACCCATCAAAGTTCGGCGGAAGCAAATGTTAATGTCATTATAAATTATCTCATCTTGCCGGGAGGACACCCCCAAATTAAAATGGCTGTTATGGTTGTAAATTATTGTTGCTAAATATAACTTAGTAGTGGGAGTAGTTTGCTTTTACTAACTTATTATTGGATGTAATAAGGATAAACTGTGATATTGGATCACACATAAGACTTCTCGTACATACAGCCAGCTGGTTTCACACATTTATGCGGAGATTGGGGGTGGGGTGGTTAATTTTCAAGTGACCGAGAGTGTGTTACTTTGCTCGTTCGTTTTTGGGGTGTGGATCTTTCCAGAGCACACAGATGAATGTTGCAGGGCCATGGGGGTAAAAAATATTAGATGCATTATCGGTCAACATTTGGGTACGTCTTGTGTAGCAAACACCACTCCTAGTGTGAGAGGCTGTTATTAGCTGCCAACGGAAAAACCGATTTTCAAGTTTCCCTAACTGTCAGTGACTAAATCTGGCTAGATATATATTACAGATGTCGTGAAAAAGAATTTCGGTTATTTATTTGACATTATTCAGAATAATTGTTTTGTGTTTAGTGAGAAAGACAACACCAGCAGTCCTTCACCAGATTATATTAAAATAGAATCTTGTGAAGGACTGCTGGTGGCGTCTTTCTCAGCTAAAAGCTGAAAAAAAGAAAGAGAGAAGGCTTATTAATTCTTAGCCCTTCTGTCTCGATGGTCTTTATCTTTAGTTCTAAAAACCAGGTGCATACTTTTTGCTAAATAAACCCGAATATAATAGTGAATTAGTTCTCGGGATTTAGTCCTGTCACTAGATGGGCAATTTCTCTCACCTTAAAACATATTTTCTTCATTCTCAGCTTTTTCACTTCCATCATTTTTGTTCAAAAAGGCAAACACCCACAGTTGACAATATTATATGATTTATACCGGTAACTATTTTTACGCTCTGGCGAGGATTTAAGGTGATTTTGTATGTTTTATTTGCAATAAGTTTAAAGACCAAACTAGCACGAATTTATAATTTATCTTTTTAAAATCTCGTAACTGGAAGGCAAAACTTTCCTGAAATGCTTACCTCCATTGGCGATAGTTCTTCTTTAATCTATAAATGCTTTGTTTCCCAGTCAGTAAATATATAATAGGACGTAGAGTGAGTTGTTCAACTGTACAGAATCGGGAGCAAAAACATGTTCAATTATGTACGTCATGATGAAGTAACAAAGGAGTTCGCTTTTTGATTCTAACTAATTCGACAAGTTACTATGCGGAACAAACAAGCACAAAAAAGTTTGCTTTCAACAACAAATCGCTTTAAATCTCTTTCCAGTTGAGAACTTTTGCCTGATTTAAAATTTTACAAGAAAAAAATGACGCGATCACTGAATTATACAACCGAATAACAAATCCGCGAGCTAGAAATCGCGCGCGCATGCTGAAGTTTAACCACAGGCTTACCAAACTCTATTTGTGTGGTGGACTGTGCTCTTAAACAGGCGCGCGTCTTGAAGCCACGATAATATTTACAAAGTTTAAAAGTGCTGCAACAATAATCAGTGAACTAGTAGTAATCATAGATTATAGTTCGTCTCCTTATCCCGGGCACCTCGTCTTGACCTACAATAGTACCTCAGTTTCAGCCACGGTAAGGGAGATATGTCGCGAGATATGTCACGCAGACAAAAACGTCGGGCCGACATCAAACAAATTCACGCTATCGCCGTGGAATCAGGCAAAATCCTTCAATTCTGCCGTGCTGTGTGACTACGTTTAGAAACTCAATAATATTCATCGTTTTCTCTCAAATTTGACTATGATCGTGAGTTTAATTCGCAATTTTAGCGCGCGCTAATACAATTGTTTTTACAGTTGCTAATACAGTTGTTCAAAACCAATCGTCGTTTTCTCTCAAAATGACAATTTTACTCGCCATATGATCGCGAGATTAATTCCTTATTTTAGCGTGCGCTATAATACAGTTGATTTTACAGTTACTAAATACAGTTGTACATGTTCAGGCCTAGCTTTACCACGCACAATTCTACAGCTACTGCCGCTGATAATACATACTGCATCCTCAGTCAAAATCATCGTCCACGAAATCCTCCACGAAACTGTTCATTCTCGTCCCCAGAGCCGCTTGGCCCTCTTAACCGCCGGAACCTGAGTACGAGAGCCAAGGGGCTCTGGGGACACAGGATTTGATTGGCTAGTTTCAAAACAATAAAATCTAAAACGGAAGTAAAAAATATGGATTCGGCCAAGAAATCGCAAATGTAACTTGCCTTTAAACTGTCAGAAGGTATTGGCTTGGGACGCTTGTACTTGGGAATCACTATGATGATTTTCAACGACAAAGACTGCGTGTTTCAAATGCCAGATTTTGTTAGTTAGAGCAAGAAGTTTGATCGAGGATTCCTGAGCGTAGCCAACATGGCCTGGTCAACAAAACTTCACCGTCCCTCCAGGAATTATCAATTACAGCCAGTGTCCGGAGAAACTATTTTGTGGATCAGAACATATCAGTGAATCGCCTGAGCTGATCATGCAGCAGTTCACGACGAGTAACAAGCAGCTGCATCGCGTTATTCGCGGATCTGGTTTACTAACTGTGGCATGTGCATTTATAAATAGAAAAGGTACTGGATTATTTCTACCAAAATCCACATTTCGTGATAAAATTTGTCACCCTTTTTGAATTCCAGTATATTGCGTGTAGCTGTTCATTTATGGGTATTATATCTAGCTTCACAATTTCATTACATTCCTTTATAAACGATTGTACTGCACTGCATTTTAGATAACATTCCTTAACTATCATGATCAGGGATGGACTGTCTTGGACCCTTTAATTCCACTGTATTATTACGAAAGTGAAATAAACGTTATGATGGTTCACTTCACTTTTCTAATTAATTTGTTGTTTTTATAACAAAGTGATCCATATATGTGCAATTTTTTATTGTTTATTTTTTATGGAAAATATAATTTGGGAAGTTATCATATTCAATGGTTTCACACTAGGGCTGCCAAGTATATCCTAAGTGCCCTTGAAACCAAGTTTGAATGTGAAAGAGTAAAATGCACATGCTTGAACCCTACTTTGTGATCATGGAAATGTGTCCGGTTATGTCTGGTAGTATGCAAAGGAAATCCATTGCAAGTACTCTTTTCTAGTTTCCTTGCCTTTCCCTTCATATCAATCCCAGTAACTGATTGTTTGTAACAGGCTAACAGAATGCTGATCAGGACATGTGGTGCTGCTATCTGCCAACTTGCTTTCTGCTACAGAAACTGTCTATGTGGGCCATACATGTATGTGTTTTGGGGGAAATAGTTTAAAACAGGGGTGGATCCAGGAATTTCTGAAAGGGGGGTTTGGGTGCATGCCCCCCGGAAAACTTTTCCGATTTTACCCTCTAAAATGCCACTTCCAGCATTCCTGAGACTTGAGAAGCATTTGTTAAGTCAAAACTTGACAATCAGTCAATTGGTGGAAGTGAAACAACTAGATATAAAACAATTTTTTTATGTTATTTTTAAGAACCATATGGGAGACACAAGTCTGGTAGGGGAGGGGGGTCCAGACTCCCCCGACCCTCCCCCTGGATCTGCCACTGTAAAATACCCTTGTTTGGTAATGAGGACAAATAGTTGTTGGTGTACCAACTACTCTTGCTTGTTTTCTTAGAATAATAAAGCTCAGCCTTTTTTAAAGGTGCTTTATGCATCCAGCACACTAAGTATTTCCACATTGACAAATTATCTGTGAAACTGCTAACACAGTTGTGCATGGATACCCTCCATGCCTGGCCCAAATTCAGGTGACGAGGCTTACTAATCTCATACTGGCACCAATAAAAGACATGCTTTACTAGGATGTCATCTGAATTTAAATATGCAAGTTCAGTCTGAAACATTTGCCTCTTCAATATTTGTTTTAAAATCCAGGGGCGAATACAGGGGGGGAGGGGATTCCTTTAGACCGTCAGTTTTAACAGTTTTCTTTTTAATTGCAACAATGAAAAATTTTGTCGACTTAGGCAAATACCCATAGCCTGCCCCAATAAAAAAAATCCTGGATCCGCCTCTGAAATCATTATGACAGTGCCACCTCATGTAGCACAAGAACAGATAAATGATTTCCAGTTCCTGGTAGGTTGCCTGGGGGAGGGGAGTACTTCCCTTCCGCCGGGTGGGGTCGTATTTTCACAACTGGATTGACTATAATGGGGTTACATTTTCAGTGGAGTATGGGGTCGCACATTTTTTGGATTTTTGGAGTAAGAAAATTCTGGAAATTTTCTTTTTTTTTTTGAGGGGGGGGGGGGGTAGTTTTATTCTAGTATGGATTTGGGGGATTAAAAACATAAAGTGACTAAGTTTGGATCACAAAGTTTACATTTTCACAAAAGTGACAAATATGGGTCTATAATTGGCCACAGAATAAACTATTTAATAATTGGATTGAGCTCGTGATTTCTATCTTGTGACACTTGATGAGTTGTTATTGAATAGCAACGACCACTGACAACCGCACATACTCACTTTCTACAACAGGTTAGATAGTAAGTAGCATAGCCAATAAGAGAACAGCATTCCTGATAGAACGCTAGTAGATTTATACTAAAATGGAGTCTGAGAGGCCAGCAGCATATACCCTGGCAGTGGAAGTTGATCCAAGTACCCCCCTGGGGTAAAATGTTGGCATTAGTTCATATACAAACTTTTACTGACAGGAGGTTTGAGGATTAAATATTAACAAGGTTCTTTAAAAATATCTGAAGATGATTTTGGATCTTGTTATCTATATTAAAAGCCTGTCATCTCTGCAGAGGCTCAAATGGAGTTTGTGGAAAGGGAGAATCTGTTGAACGAAGCAAGTGCATGTGCAAAGGAACCAAGAAGACAGACGCTGGAGCTCAATCAGTCTTCATGTCTTTTGCATCTGTACACATCTTGTTTATCTAAATCACCCTAATCCCTCTGAGCTGATGAGATGATCTAAAGCCCCCCCCCCCCCTCCCCCCTCCCCCCCCCCAAAAAAAAAAAGTGTTTACAAAAACAGAGAACAGTGGCCTTCAGCAGGCAAAATTTAATACAGTGATAAGAAGTGACATATTTCAGTAGCAGTGAAATATATCACTGATTGATTCACTTGCAAGCTTCTTTGACTTTTGAGATACTTGTAGATCTCCCTTGACCTTTGCAATAACAGTGGAAATGCTCTGCCTGAGTAAAGAAGTCACATGTAGATGCTAAGAGTTATTTTATTTGAAGAGTTGCGCAGAAAGCCACAACACATTTTTCAACATTTCATAATAGATAATTTTAATTCTCTTTATTTTTTTCCCTGTTCTGTCTTAGATGAATTCAAAATGTCTGGCTAAGCTTGTATAAAAGGGAAATATTGTACAAGTTTGAAATGTCCAAAAGATGCCATTAGTGAAGTCAAAGATTTGTGTATTAAAACACCATTGATATGTGGCCGTAAGTAACATTAAATAATTTACATATCATTGTCAGCACCTGCACATAAATCTGTCTCAGTCAGTATCTGCACATTAAATTCTAATTAAACTCGATTGAAATCCACCTTCACATTTCAAATAGACTCCTACAATAGCCCAGAAATTTCGAAATGTAGTCTTAAATTATTATCTATACCTTGACTTCTGGATGCAAAAATCTCGGAATCGGCCAGACTAGCTATAAATTGATGACAAGTTTAAAAGTAAGCTGATCCAGTGGATAAGCCAAAAATCCTCCAACTATGTGATCACGATGATAGTTACCATATTCACGACTCGGAACTGCCGAAAGTTTAACGATAACATCCAACTACTCCTCGCGAAAGATAAACGTCCAACTTCTGAAATGAAACAGCCAGAATCCTGCCCTTTCTTGCACCGTGTTCTTCACATTGAAGGCACGTCCGCCATTTTGAAAAAACTTTGAGCATGAGCAGAACCAACCGGAAGTCCAAATTCTAGCCAATCAAATCCTGTGTCCCCAGAGCCCCTTGGCTCTCGTACTCAGGTTCCGGCGGTTAAGAGGGCCAAGCGGCTCTGGGGACGAGAATGGAAACTGTTGCGCCGTATATATAGCGCCCAGGTCTCACTCGGTCAAATGAAACACAGGGAGCCTGTCACGATTAGTGTGCTGCTCGCCTAAGGGCTCGCAGCAGTAAAATATTACCTCAGGAAAAGATCAGTGGTGAGCAAAAAGCAAAGTGTAAAATTCGAGCTAAAAATTGAATCCTCTTGACGTTTTTACATTGTCGTGATTCAACATAACACCTGACATAACAATGCGATAAACTGTTAATAACAAGATAAAACGAGCTAGCCCGCGTAACCAGGCATTCCGAAAAGTGAGCAAGCAAGCCACGAGAGAAGTGGGGCGAGGAAATGCCTGCCCACGCAGGCTATAAACGCGCCCGTTCTCGAAGTTGAAGTCGATGAGAGGTCAGACTGATGTCAAGGCCGTTTACATCACAGGTAGCCCAAGCTATATGTGTCACAGTAACCGTTACGAGCGAAATTATAAGGATTTGTATGAGATAAAACGGCCCATTCTTGGAGCTAAAAAATACGAACCCCGGGGGGGGGGGGGGGTACTCCCTATAATAGGCTATACGGGGATGCTCCGCCCGAAAGGGGTACCTTTTTTAGGCTAGAGGTATATGAAAGGGTCGGGATTTCACGAGTTGAAGTTTATGAAAGGGTAGGGATTTCACGAAGAATAGGAAAGGGTAGCGAAACCACGCCATTGAAGCATAAAAAAGGTAGGAAAAACTGCCGTTTAAGTATAATAGCCTTTTAAAATATATCAAACAGACGAACGTAAAGGCTTTGAAAGGGGTACCATTTTCATTGAAAGGTATATGAAAGGGGTACCATTTTCAATGAAAGGTATATGAAAGGGGTACCTTTTCTGTCAAAATCGGTATATGAAAGGGTAAGGGTTTGGACCTCGGGGCGGAGCATCCCCATACAAAACTTTGTTGAGTACCCCCCCCCCCCCCCGGGATACGAACAAGATTTCCATAAAAATTGCCTACCTTACTTCGCTTGCGTGTTTCCTTGTCTCCTGTGTGGTTTGGGGGGGGGGGGGGGCGATTTAGTGCGTTTCCAGCGAGTTTTAGTTCCATTGCTTTCTCTCTAGGATATATAGAGAGAAAGCAATGGAACTAAAACTCCCTGGAAACGATTGACGCGAAAAGCCGCCAATAAATGTGTCGACTATTTGTGGAAAAAAATGGAGGGGAAACTTAAACAGTTCAAACACAATTAATTCTGTAAAGTCAGTAACATTTTAACAATTGACAAATGGTAACGACAAAAAAGGAAAACATTTTAGGCACCGATGGGATTTGAACCCATGACCTCCTGTTTACTAGACAGGCGCTCTAACCAACTGAGCTACGGCGCCACTGGCTGCAAGGAATCTGTAAATGTTTAACGAGTTCAATGTCTGAACAAACTGTAACGTTCAGTCAAATTACAGAAGTAAAAGTGTTATGTTTGAAAAAACCATCAAAACTTGTAAAGGTTTTTGCTCGGTCAGTTTTAACGAAGGAAAGAATCGCATCTTGCTTGAACAGTCAGAACGATCGATGACATCTTGAGGTCAACGGTTCCGTATTTAATGGCGCCATCACCTAAATGTTCGTCAGTCAGAGCAAAGAGTACGCTCCTGAAATGTAACTTTTTCTAAAAAATTTAATTGTTTACAAATTAAGAATCGTGCCAAAAGAAGTGCGATTTATGAATTAACTGCACCATGAAATAAATCAAGGGATGACAGAAAACTTGTGAGGGGCCTGTCCGGGAGTCGAACCCGGGACCTCTCGCACCCTAAGCGACAATCATGCCACTAGACCAACAGGCCATTGCTTGACAAATCCTAATAACATACCCTATTTAATTAGCTTATTAGTTGCATATAACCTGTTGTGGTTTGGATGGTTATTGGTTATCTTTATCAATCTTGTTCTTTACCTTAACCACAACAAAATACTATTTAGTCTATACCAGGCTTTCAGATAGTGAGGAGTGAAAAGTATTGCGAAGGAAAAGTATTGCGAGTGCTGACGGATGGGCATAGTCTTCCCTCGTTTTACCCGCTCGTACACGCGCAGATTTTTAGTTGCTCCTCGGTCCCACAATCTTACCTTCTGAAGCAGGCTAAATACTACGTAGTCTGATGTGCGCTCACGGGAGGTCAGTGCTAAATATTCTTCGCTGTTGATTTAATTTCTCTCCGACTGACTATTCAAAGCGTTCTGTGCGAGTCAAATGAGTGTTGTGAAGGTCTGCGTGTGGTGTCTTTTCGAGCTAAGAACTGAACAAAACGAAACAAGGTTAATTGTTCTTTCTTAGCCCCCGCACAGCTGTCAATCGTAAACGTTCCAGGCGGTCAATATCCCCTTTATTACAGCAGGCCCATACACTGCCGCAGTAATCGAACACTGGTTCTATTAGTAATTTGTGTAGTGATTCAGCAGCATATGTGGTAAAGTTAAAAGATACTGTTACAATTTTATGGTCTGCCTTCGAATTCCGTCTGTCTCAACTTCTCATGAAAGCGTGCCGCAAGAGAACCTTTAGTACCCAGCGTGTAGCTGACCGAGCAAAAAACTAATTTTGCTGGTTTTTCAATTTAACACTTTTAAAACACTACAGCAGTTTGTTCAGACATTGAACTCGTTAAATATGGGACGGTTTTCGGCAGCCAGAGGCGCCGTAGCTCAGTTGGTTAGAGCGCCTGTCTAGTAAACAGGAGGTCATGGGTTCAAATCCCCTCGGTGCCTTTTTTTAATTTTGTCGTGGCCATTTGTCAGTTGTTACAATTTTGCTGTCATTACACAATTAACTGTCTTTGCCGCTGCTGCAGTCTCAACTCGTTTTTGGTCGCAAACAATCAAAATATTTTTCAGCGGTGTTTCGTGGCAATTCTAGGTACCCCTTATTATAGAATACACTTTTATATAAGGGATACATAAATTAGAAACGTAATTCTACTCATTGATTGGAAGATCCGTGCATGTGCGAGCTCTTCGCTGCATGACTGCAATCAGTCCAACTTCTGTTAATTCAATAAATCTGGACTCCTGAAAAAAGCTTCAACCTTTTACCTGAAATCCGCGGTAGTATAGTGGTGAGTATCCCCGCCTGTCACGCGGGAGACCGGGGTTCGATTCCCCGCCGGGGAGAAAGGATGTTTTTTTTTTCCTCATCGTAATCAGAATACTTAGATCAAAAGGACATCAACTTGGGACATGTTCAAGGGATTGCGTCATTTCTGGTAGACATTTTTTTCAGTACTTTTCAGAGTACTCTTCTTTAATTCAGTAATGTGTTTCGCAACGGCTGGCTTTGTCGAAGTAATTTAGATGCAATTGATGTTCGTTAATAAAGTTATGGCTTTCTCTGTTACTTCATTGCGACGTCAATAATTGAATATATTTTTCGCTTCTGACACAGTATAGTTGAACAAATAAGCCCGCTTATAAGCTAAAATACTCACCACTATACTACCGAGGAATTCAGGTGAGAAAATGTAGCTTTATTCAGGATTCCAGCTTTTGCAGTAGTTGAACTGATCACCCTCATGCAGCTTGAAGCTCGCACATGCATGGATCTTCAATGAGTCGAATTACGTTTCTAGTTCATGTACCCCTTCTAAATGTTTAAAGTGTATTTCAGTTAAATACACTACAATAAGGGATACATGAAGTACATACCTAGAATTGCCACGAAACGCCGCGACCCAAAAATGAGTTCAAACTGCAGCAGCTCAATTAATTTTGTAAAGACAGCAAAATTGTAACAACTGACAAGTGGCCGTGACAAAAAAAATATCATTTAAGGCACCGATGGGATTTGAACCCATGACCTCCTGTTTACTAGACAGGCGCTCTAACCAACTGAGCTACGGCGCCTCTGGCTGAAGAAAACCTTTAGATATTTAACGAGTTCAATGAATGAACAAACTGCTGTAATGTTTTATTTATTTATTTTCATTTATAAGTGTTATATTTCAAAAACCAGCGAAAGTAGGGTTTTGCATTTTCAGCTATACCCTGGTCTAGAGGGTACTAGTTCTAATGCGGCACGCTTTCGTGAGAAGTCGGGACCGCCCGAAGGCAGCCCGAAGGTCGACCGAATATAAGACAGCCTGTCACCTGACAAATGTCCGGTAAATTTGGCATTTTGACTGGTGAAAGCTTAACCTGGCCCGACAAACAGACTGGGTAGTTCTGCTACAATTCAGACAGAAAATCTTTTCCCTCTGTGAAACATGGAAAACTTCCTACAGTGATCTTTGAACACGTCCAGGCACTTTTCAGTAAAGATGAACCATCCGGAACAAAATTATCCTAACAGACTGACTTCTTGTTTGTTCAATATTGTCTATGAACTGACGAATGATTTGCGTAGAGAAGAAAATTATTTGAAGGCTTGCAATAACTTTACCTGAAAGAGTTTTAGCGTCATTTTCCTACTCAAGAATCGAAACCGAGGACAAATTTGCATCGAGCATCATAAAGACGAGGCTACACCTAAAAATATACTGCTTTACTCATGATGTAAAGGCCCCGAAGATGATGTAAAGCACGTGTACCGAGATCATAGCTTTCTATGTTCTCAAAATTAGCAGCGATCTTAAAGGAGTCCAGGGAGGCCTACATGCAGCGAAAACATAAACAACAGCAATAAGAGAAGTACAAAAAGGACGAAATAGTTTGAGGCAGATCTAAGAATGGCGTAACTGAAAAACATCAAAATATAATCAGGTGGGCAGGATGACCGTTGAGACCATAAATGACCATGAGCATAAGGCCCAGTTCAAACATCGAACTTCACATGTGCCGAACCTAATGCAAATGAGCAAGAACAATAGATTATGCTCATTTGCATTAGGTTCGGCACATGTGAAGTTCGACGTTTGAACCGGGCCTAACTTAAAAAAGTGAATTTGTAACGTGTTCGTACGTCGTCTTCATCTATAAATTTAAAGGCGTTCCAGTGAATCAATGTCAGTATCTTTTAACCACAACACATATGCTGCTGACTTACTGGACAAGTCACTAACAGTCAGTCGGAGAGAAATTAAATCAATAACGAAGAATATTTAATACTGACCTGCCATGTCATATGAACGCACATCAGACTGCGTATTATTTAGAATACTATAAGAAGCAAGGGCTGACAACTGCGTAGAAAAAGTAACGCAACAATGGCATGCCATGATAGAGACCAAACCGAGAGTTTAAATGCAACTGTGGATAGCTATTTCGCCGTTATTGCGGCTCATCAGCACAGTGTAGCAAAAAGATCTAGTAACTAACCTGACTGAGTTAGAGCTTGTTTTAGCGTTTCAGGCGGTAAGACTGTGGGAAGGGCGAGAAACGGCGATGGCAAAGTAAAATTTACTGAAGACCACAAAAGAAAAACTAAAGGTGCAATGGCAAGCAGTTACTGGCTTTTACAAAACTTGATGAAATTCAAAATTGCAAAATAATCCGAAAACGTCGTCTTATAAATAACTGTTAAACAAACGGAGCCAAATGAAAGGAAAGTAGCGCTCAAGAGCTTTAATTCGTTAATAATACGTTCACGCCGCAAGATGGCACCTGATTTGTAAAATTAGAGTCAAAAAAGCAATACTTAAAAAATAAAACAAAGTCTTTATTACTACGTAAACTAGGTACGCTAATAGAATCGCATTCCCCGATATTTTCCGAGTTTGGGTCGGGGAGCAATGATTAGAATTGCTAGTTTGAAGATTTTCAGTACTATCAATAAACTGAAAAAAGTTGCTCGATCGTTCTTGCAAAGCACCAGCATAATTCTGCAGATTACGTTTGGACAATTCATGCCTTATTTTGGACCGCACTGGGCCGTTCGGCACATTGGCCACCAAGCGTATTCGCTCAGTTCGGTTTGTTTGTGACCACAATGGGTCATTTGGCACATTGGCCACCGATCGAGCGCATTCGCTCAGTTCGTTTTTCTCCGACCACAATGGGTCGTTTGACACACTGGCCACCGAGCACATTCGCTCAGTTCAGTTTGCTTGTCACAGATCAGAGCAAATCGGCTCATCTCGTGATTCGGTCTGTAGGTCGTTTTATGTCGCTCCTTTCGCATGATTTGCAATCGAATAAAATTGTCATTTTCGCCACATGAAAAAAAAATATGATCGCTACGTTAATTCGCTATTTTAGTGCGCGCTATAAAAGTGACCAAAGCCGGAGGAGGCACATGAACGAGCTCGCGAAGGGAAAGCACATGTTTGAGTCAGGGTTACAATAGTCAGCTGTGCTGTTGAACCGCACGAAAGCGAGGCAAAATGACCGACCGACACACGTCGAGAATCAAACCGCGGTATCTGAGTCAGAAATAGGACTGCTGCGAGCGTATGAAAAGAGAACGATAATAAATGTCTAACAGGTCGAGCTTCCGGGATTTTACGGAAGAACTGAAGTCATCATTGAACATGTCCCATGTTTCTATCTTTTTCGTCTAAGAATTATCACGATGAGGGAAAAAAAGGAAGCCTTCTCCCCGGCGGGGAATCGAACCCCGGTCTCCCGCGTGACAGGCGGGGATACTCACCACTATACTACCGAGGAATTCAGGTGAGAAAATGTAGCTTTATTTAGGACTCCAGCTTAATTTCATCACGAATCAAACAGTGGTTGAACTGATCATCCTCGTGCAGCTTGAAGCTCACACATGCACGGATCTTCAATGAGTAGAATTGCATTTCTACTTCATGTATCCCTTTTAAATTTTTAAAGTGTCACTTTCAGTTAAATACACTAGAATAAGGGATACGATTCATGAAGTACATATCTACAATTGCCACGAAACGCCGCTGAAAAAGTTTGGATTATTTGCGACCAAAAAATGAGTTGAAACTGCAGCAGCTCAAAGACAATTAATTAATTGTGAAAAGACAGCGAAATTTGTTACAACTGACAAAAGGCCACGACAAAAAAATATGCATAGTTTAGGCACCGATGGGATTTGAACCCATGACCTGCTGTTTACTAGACAGGCGCTCTAACCAACTGAGCTACGGCGCCTCTGGTTGCAAAAAAAAACTTTAAATATTAAACGATTTCAAGTTGTTTTAAAAGCTTTATACGTTTATAAGTTTTATATTTCAAAAATCAGCGAAAGTAGGTTTTTTCACGATCAGCTATACCCTGTGTACTAGAGGTTCCAATGCGGCACGCTTTCGTGAGAAGTTGGGACCGCCCGAAGGCAGCCCGAAGGCCGATCGAATATAAGACAGCCTGTCACCTGACAAATGTCCGGTAAATTTGGCATTTTGACTGGTGAAAGCTTAACCTTGCCTGACAGATGGACTGGGTAGTTCAGCTACAATTCAGACAGAAAATCTTTTCTCTCTGTGAAACATGGAAAACTTTCCATTGTTATCTTTGAACGCCAAGCACTTTTCAGTAAAGATGAACCATCTGAAACAAAATTGTCCGATCAGACTAACTTCTCACGGTTACTTCAATATTGTCCAAGAACTGACAAATTATTTGCTTAGAAAAGAAAATTATTTGAAGGCTTGCAATAACTTTACCTGAAAGAGTTTTAGCGTCATTTTCCAACCCAAGAAACGAAACCGAGGACAAGTTTGCCTCAAGACTCGTAAAGACGACGCTACCTTTGAAATATACTGCTTTACTCGTGATGTAAACAAAGGCCCCGAAGATGATGTAAAGCATGTGTACCGGGGTCACAGCTTTCCCGGCTATGTAGAAAATAATGCTTTACTCATGATGTAAAGGCCCCGAAGATGATGTAAACTAGAGCACGTGAACCGGGTAACAGTGTAAGTCAATTTTATTCATATACCATTCGAATTTTTAAGTTTCGATGCAAAACCGTTGCGTTCCCATACAAACTTTTATAAATCGAATCTTTGTAACACAATACCTCTCATAAAGCAAGGGTCACGTCCCGTTATCTGATAGTGAGCTTGGGCCGCCGTGTAGAGCGGTGCATTGATAGACCTTGCACGATTATTCAGTCCCTTCGAAACAAATTTTAAAATCTATTCGCATATGAATACAAAAAAAAACAAAGTGGTGGATGTTGAAGGAGTTCAGTGCGATGATACCCTGCAGTTAATCACTATGAAATAAACTAGCACTAATCGGAGATTATGGAGACGCGTTCGAAGGAACTTCCGTCGGAAATGAGCCCCTAAAAAAAAACAATAGGGGCGGCTATTAGGAAGACCGGCCACCAAAAAATCTCAAATTTTACTGCACATAAACCACAGGACAACCAACACAAAATTAGGACTGCGTTCTTCGAACGCGATAAAGGGATTTAAAAAGCTATTGAGGGGCCTGTCCGGGAGTCGAACCCGGGACCTCTCGCATCCTAAGCGAGAATCATGCTACTAGACCAACAGGCCATCGCTTGAGAGATCCTAGTAACATACCCTCTTTAATGCAGCTGATAAACTGGTGGTATATGACCTGTTGTGGTTTGGATGGTTATTAGCTATCTCTATCAATCTTGTTCTTTACCTTAACCAAAACAAAATACTATTTAGTTTATACCAGGCGTTCAGATAGTGAGTAGTGAAGGATAGGCGCCGCGCAAAGGAAAAGTATTGCGAGTGATGACGGACGGGGATAGTCTTCCCTTGTTCTACCCGCTCGTTCACGCGCAGATTTTTAGTTGCTCCTCGGTCTCACAATCTTACCTTCTGATCATGAAGCAGACTAAATACTACGTAGTCTGATGTGCGCTCACGGGAGGTCAGTGCTAAATATTCTTCGCTGTTGATTTAATTTCTCTCCGACTGACTATGAAAGTGTTCTGTGCGAGTCAAATGAGTGTTGTAAAGGTCTACGAGTGGTGTCTTTTTGAGCTAAGAACTGGAAAAAAAGGTTTGTTCTATTTTAGCCCCCGCACATCTGTCAATCAAATTATTAAAAACGACGCTCTATTAAAATAAAAAGACTTCTTTATGGCCGATTTAGTTTTTAACTGATGGTACATATCAGCAAATAATGACTCTGACGAGTTTGCCTCGGTACCACTTCCCCTTATTAAATCTAAAATAATTTGGTAAAAACTGTGGAACTTTCCTATTGATACATTTTTTTACTAGCTTGTTAATTGTTAATTGTTAATTGGATATGTGTTCATAGTAATGTTCATACCCAAGAAAAGCCTTCTCCCAGGTGGGAAATCGATCCCCGGTCTCCAGCGTGACAAGCAGAGATACTCACCACTATACTAGCTACAGAGGATTTCTGTTAACAACAAATCTAGCTTATTACAAATCTGGTATCAACTGTAGTAGGTTACAACCGATTGCACTCATGCAGCGTACTGTTATTTCCCCCTACGCATGGATCATGATACGATTCATTTGACTTGAAAGCCGCCGATAAATGCATCGACTGTTTGTGGGAAAAAATGGAAGTGAAACTGAAACAGTTCAAACACAATTAATTGTGTGAAGTCA
Organism: Cladopsammia gracilis; assembly: GCA_022457155.1. Classification (NCBI taxonomy): domain Eukaryota; kingdom Metazoa; phylum Cnidaria; class Anthozoa; order Scleractinia; family Dendrophylliidae; genus Cladopsammia; species Cladopsammia gracilis. The sequence continues at coordinate 673,602 of JAJGOT010000428.1, forward strand.
GTAAAATCAAGTCACGGCAAAAAAGAAAAACATTTTAGGCACCGATGGGATTTGAACCCATGACCTCCTGTTTACTAGACAGGCGCTCTAACCAACTGAGCTACGGCGCCTCTAGCTGCAAGAAACTTTCTTATATTTAACATCTTTAATGTTTAATCAAAGTGCTGTAATTTTCAAATTACATTTGTAAAAGTGTTATATTTCAAGAAAAGGGAAACAGCCAAACTTGTAGTTTTTTGCTTGAGGATTTTGCTCGGTCTGTTCAGTACGAATGGAAGAAACGCACTTTGTCACACTTTGAACAGTCAGAACTGGATCGATGACATTTTGTCTCAGTCGACATCAATCACAGTAATGAAAACGATCAACTTGACATGTGAAAATTCTTTTCTTTTTGTTCTTTTTCTCAGATATTAATTATTTAGAAATCATAAGAATCGTGCCAGAAAAAAAAGATTGTGATTTATGAAATAAATGAAGAGATTTAAAAAAAGCTTGCCACGGGGCCTGTCCGGGAGTCGAACCCGGAACCTCTCGCACCCTAAGCGAGAATCATGCCACTAGACCAACAGGCCATTGCTTGAGAGTTACCACAAACATGCCCTCTTTAATTAGCTGATTAGCTGGTAGTATATAACCTGTTGTGGTTTGGATGATTATTAGCTATCTCTATCAATCTTGTTCTTTACCTTAACCAAAACAAAATACTATTTAGTCTATAGCAGGCGTTCAGATAGTGAGGAGTGAAGGATAGGCGCCGCGCGAAGGAAAAGTATTGGAAGTGATGACGGAGGGGCATAGTCGTCCCTCGTTTTGCCCGCTCGTTTCGTATGAAAATTTTAGAGTACGATAAAAAATGTCTAACAGAGCTTCCGGAATTTTACGGAAGAACTGAAGTAATCATTGAACATGTCCCTTGTTTCTATCTTTTTCGTCTCAGAATTATCGCGATGAGGAAGAAAACGGAAGCCTTCTCCCCGGCGGGGAATCGAACCCCGGTCTCCCGCGTGACGGGCGGGGATACTCACCACTATACTACCGAGGAACTCAGGTGGCAAAATGTAGCTTTATTCAGGAGTCCAGCTTTATTTCATCACGAATCAAACAGTGGTTGAACTGATCATCTTCGTGCAGCTTGAAGCTCACACATGCATGGATCTTCAATGAGTAGAATTGCGTTTCTACCACTTATGTCCAGAAATGCACGTAACTCGGACCTTGGGCACTTCATATTACACACAATTATTTGTAATTTCCATATGACTTCATGTTTGACAGAACTGCTTGTGTTTAGGTGAGAATTAGGTCTAGGGGACACTTCATGATGTCTATCATAAAGAGCATGAATCTCATTAGCGTGCATTTCTGGACATACCTCAAATAAAGTCGAAATTTCACATTTTTAAAAAGCAGGTGCAAATATAATTTTAGTGTACAAAAACATGGATATGAATATCGCCTGTTTTCGCTTTCAAATTTCCCGCGCGCCGCCATTTTGAATATTTATGACGTGTTACAGTTGCCGCTTTTGTTAAGAACCGAACAACCGTAACACGTCATAAATATTCAAAATACTTTTTAAAAATTTTTGATTTAGACTTTGCTTTCAACAATTTAACGTCAATTTGTTATAACAGTGGAGGTTCCCTTTAAAGTGTCAGTTTCAGTTAAATACACTATAATACGGCATATATGAAGTGCATATCTACAATTGCCACGAAACGCTGCTGATAAATGTCGTAAATGTTTGGATTATATGCGACCAAAAAATGAGTTGAAACTACAGCAGCTCAAAGACAATTGAAGGCCCACCTTCAACCGAAACACTGCGTGCGCGCCGTGATCACTTTCTGTGCTGAATTTCGTGTAACACGAAATTCACGTTTGAATGCGTGCAACCAATCAGATCACGCGTATTAACAATGCAGCATTTCAAAACAAAAACAAACGACCGCAACGTCTTTTGGGTGAAGGTGGGCCTTTAATTGTGTAAAGACAGCAAAATTTGTTATAACTGACGAATGGCCATGAAAAAAATAAAAAACATTTTAGGCACCGATGGGATTGAAACCCATGACCTCCTGTTTACTAGAGAGGCGCTCTAACCAACTGAGCTACGGCGCCTCTGTCTTTGGAAAACCGTCCCATATTTAACAACTTTAATGTCTGAACAAACTGCTGTAAGACAGTTATGTTTTAAAAGTGTTATATTAAAAAACCAGCAGCAAAGGTAGGTTTTTGCTCGGTCAGCTATACCCTGGGTACTAGAGGTTCCAATGCGGCACGCTTTCACGCTTTCATGAGAAGTCGGGACCGCCCGAAGGCAGCCCGAAGGCCGACCGAACGCTGACCGAATATAACACAGCCTGTGACTAAATTTGGCATTTTGACAGGTGAAAGCTCAACCTGGGCTGACAGACAGACTGCAAAGAAAACAATTCAAATTTTTGGTTCATTTGACCTTTAATTTCTCTCCGACTTAATATTCAAAGCGTTCTGTGCGAGTCAAATAAGTGTTGTGAAGGTCTGCGAATGGTGTCTTTTTTAGCTAAGAAGTGGAAAAAGAGAAACAAGGTTTGTTCTTTCTTAGCCCCCGCACAGCTGTCAATCGTAAACGTTCCTGGCGGTCAATATCCTCTTTATTACAGCAGGCCCATACACCTGCCGCAGTAATCGAATACTGGTTCTATTAGTGACTTCTCTTGTGATTCAGCAGCGTAAGTGGTGAAGTTAAAAGATACTGTCACAATTTAATGGTCAGCCTTTGAATTCCGTCGGTCCCGACTTCTCATGAAAGCGTGCCGCAAGAGAACCTCTGACTAGTACCCAGGGTATAGCTGACCGAGCAAAAACCTAATTTTGCTGCTAGTTTTTCAATTTATAACAAATTTTAAACACTACAGCAGTTTGTTCAGACATTAAACTCGTTAAATCCCATCGGTGCCTTTTTTTAATTTTGTCGTGGCATTTGTCAGTTGTTACAATTTTCTTTAATCGTAATCAGAATACTGACTTAGATGAAGCCGGGGATTGCGTCATTTCTGTTAGACATTTTTTTCAGTACTCTTCAGAGTACTCTTCTTTAATTTAGTAATTTGTTTCGTAACGGCTGACTTTGTCGAATTAATTTAGATGCAATTGATGTTCGTTGATAAAGTTATGGCTTTCTCTGTTACTTCATTGGGACGTCAATAATTGAATATGTTTTTCGCTTCCAACTCAGTATAGTTGAACAAATAAGCCCGCTTATAAGCTAAAATACTCACCACTATACTACCGAGGAATTCAGGTGAGAAAATGTAGCTTTATTCAGGACTCCAGCTTTTGCAGTGGTTGAACTGATCACCCTCATGCAGCTTGAAGCTCACACATGCATGGATCTTCAATGAGTAAAATTACGTTTCTACTTCATGTATCCCTTATAAATGTTTAAAGTGTATTTCAGTTAAATACACTATATATAATAACGGATACATGAAGTACATGCCTAGAATTGCCACGAAACGCCGCTGATAAATGTTTTGATTATTTGCGACCCAAAAATGAGTTAAAACTGCAGCAGCTCAATTAATTTTGTAAAGACAGCAAAATTGTAACAACTGACAAATGGCCGTGACAAAAAAGAAACATTTTAGGCACCGATGGGATTTGAACCCATGACCTCCTGTTTACTAGACAGGCGCTCTAACCAACTGAGCTACGGCGCCTCTGTCTTTGGAAAACCATCCCATATTTAACAGCTTTAATGTCTGAACAAACTGCTGTAAGACAGTTATGTTTTAAAAGTGTTATATTAAAATACCAGCAGCAAAGGTAGGTTTTTGCTCGGTCAGCTATACCCTGGGTACTAGAGGTTCCAATGCGGCACGCTTTCACGCTTTCATGAGAAGTCGGGACCGCCCGAAGGCAGCCCGAAGGCCGACCGAACGCTGACCGAATATAACACAGCCTGTGACTAAATTTGGCATTTTGACAGGTGAAAGCTCAACCTGGCCTGACAGACAGACTGCAAAGAAAACAATTCAAATTTTTGGTTCATTTGACCTTTAATTTCTCTCCGACTTAATATTCAAAGCGTTCTGTGCGAGTCAAATAAGTGTTGTGAAGGTCTGCGAATGGTGTCTTTTTTAGCTAAGAAGTGGAAAAAGAGAAACAAGGTTTGTTCTTTCTTAGCCCCCGCACAGCTATCAATCGTAAGTTACGTTCCTGGCGGTCAATATTCTCTTTATTACAGCAGGCCCATACACTGCCGCAGTAATTGAACACTGGTTCTATTGGTGACTTGTCCAGTGATTCAGCAGCATATGTGGTGAGGTTAAAAGATACTGTCACAATTTAATGGTCAGCCTTTGAATTCCGTCGGTCCCGACTTCTCATGAAAGCGTGCCGCAAGAGAACCTCTGACTAGTACCCAGGGTATAGCTGACCGAGCAAAAACCTAATTTTGCTGGTTTTTCAATTTAACACTTTTAAAACACTACAGCAGTTTGTTCAGACATTGAACTCGTTAAATATTGGACGGTTTTCCGCAGCCAGAGGCGCCGTAGCTCAGTTGGTTAGAGCGCCTGTCTAGTAAACAGGAGGTCATGGGTTCAAATCCCATCGGTGCCTTTTTTTAATTTTGTCGTGGCCATTTGTCAGTTGTTACAATTTTCTTTAATCGTAATCAGAATACTGACTTAGATGAAGGGATTGCGTCATTTCTGTTAGACATTTTATTCAGTACTCTTCAGAGTACTCTTCTTTAATTTAGTAATTTGTTTCGCACCGGCTGACTTTGTCGAATTAATTTAGATGATGTTCGTTAATAAAGTTATGGCTTTCTTTGTTACTTCATTGGGACGTAAATAATTGAATATGTTTTTCGCTTCCGACTCAGTATAGTTGAACAAATAAGCCCGCTTATAAGCTAAAATACTACCACTATACTACCGAGGAATTCAGGTGAGAAAATGTAGCTTTATTCAGGACTCCAGCTTTTGCAGTGGTTGAACTGATCACCCTCATGCAGCTTGAAGCTCACACATGCATGGATCTTCAATGAGTAGAATTACGTTTCTACCTCATGTATCCCTTATAAATGTTTAAAGTGTATTTCAGTTAAATACACTATTATATAATAACGGATACATGAAGTACATGCCTAGAATTGCCACGAACGCCGCTGATAAATGTTTTGATTATTTGCGACCCAAAAATGAGTTAAAACTGCAGCAGCTCAATTAATTTTGTAAAGACAGCAAAATTGTAACAACTGACAAATGGCCGTGACAAAAAAGAAACATTTTAGGCACCGATGGGATTTGAACCCATGACCTCCTGTTTACTAGACAGGCGCTCTAACCAACTGAGCTACGGCGCCTCTGACTGAAGTAACAACCTTCAGATATTTAACGAGTTCAATGTCTGAACAAACTGCTGTAATGTTTTATTTATTTATTTTCATTTATAAGTGTTATATTTAAAAAACCAGCGAAAGTAGATTTTTGCATGGTCAGCTATACGCTGGTCTAGAGGGTACTAGTTCTAATGCGGCACGCTTTTGTGAGAAGTCGGGACCGCCCGAAGGCAGCTCGAAGGTCGACCGAATATAAGACAGCCTGTCACCTGACAAATGTCCGGTAAATTTGGCATTTTGACTGGTGAAATCTTAACCTGATCTGACAAACAGACTGGGTAGTTCTGCTACAATTAAATTCAGAAGAAAATCTTTTCTCTCTATGTAACATGGAAAACTTCCTATAGTTTGAACACCAGGCACTTTTCAGTAAAGATGAACCATCCGGAACAAAATTGTCCGAGCAGACTGACTTCTTGTTAGTTCAATATTTTTCATGGACTGACAAATGATTTGCTTAGAGAAGAAAATTATTTGAAGGCTTGCAATAACTTTACCTGCACCCCTCGTGCATTGACGCGTCCCAGAAATATCGCCCTTTCGGTGAGGTGTTACTCAGTGCCTGTTTAAAAATCCAACAATTGAACCCTCCACAGACCGGCTCTGTTTCCAAAAATATGTCTAAAGTTCATACAATCTAGATCTGTAATCTTTTAATATATGTAATTTTGTCGCCTTTATTACAAGAAAACACTGTTCCGTAAAACTATGATGTTTTTTTAGAGTTTGACAGTTAGTGTATAGAGTGGTGCATTGACTGCATGACTTTGCACGATTATTCAGTCGCAGTTAGTCGCAGTTAGACAGTTAGTGTATAGAGCGGTGCATTGATTGACCTTGCACGATTATTCATTCGCTTCGAAACAAATTTTAAAGTGTATTCGCATGTAAATACAAAAAACAAAGTGGTGGATGTTCATGGAGTTCAGTGAGATGATACCCTGCAGTTAATCACTATTAAATAAATAAAAGGATTTAAAAAGATATTGAGGGGCCTGTCCGGGAGTCGAACCCGGGACCTCTCGCACCCTAAGCGAGAATCATGCCACTAGACCAACAGGCCACTGCTTGAGTAACATATCCTGTTTAAACTAGCGACATTCCCTATCCTAGTAACATACCCTGTTTATAAAATACCCTTTATAGTTTTAAGTTTTATTCCATACTGCTGATCCTGATCTACACCAAGATCCGGCTTCACTTCACCGTGCTGTTTGTCCAAGTGGTCCTTGCTTTATTTGAGAGTTACCTATTTAATGTAGCTGATTAGCTGGTGATATATAAACTGTTGTGGTTTTGATCAATGGCTATTGGCTATCTTTATCAATCTTGTTTTTTATCTTAACCAAAACAAAATACTATTTAGTCTATACCAGGCGTTCAGATAGTGAGGAGTGAAGGATAGGCGCCGCGCGAAGGAAAAGTATTGCGAGTGCTGGCGGAGGGGTATAGTCTTCCCTCGTTTTACCCGCTCGTTCACGCGCAAGTTTTTAGCTGTTCCCTAGTCCCACAATTTTAACGCCTGGAACAGGCTAAATACTACGAAGCATGATGTGAGCTCACGGGAGGTCAGTGCTCAATATTCTTCGCTATTGATTTAATTTCTCTCCGACTGACTATTCAAAGCGTTCTGTGCGAGTCAAATAAGTGTTGTGAAGGTCTGCGAGTAGTGTCTTTTTGAACTAAGAACTGGATAAAAAGAAACAAGGTTTGTTCTTTCTTAGCCCCCGCACAGCTGTCAGTCGTAAACGTTCCAGGCGGTCAATATCCCCTTTATTACAGCAGGCCCATACACTGCCGCAGTAATCAAACACTGGTTCTATTGGTGACTTGTCCAGTGATTCAGCAGCGTATGTGGTGAGGTTAAAAGATACTGTCACAATTTAATGGTCAGCCTTCGAATTCCGTCGGTCCCACTTCTAATGAAAGCGTGCCGCAAAAGAACCTCTAGTACCCAGGGTATAGCTGACCGAGCAAAAACCTAATTTTGCTGGTTTTTCAATATAACACTTTTAAAACACTACAGCAGTTTGTTCAGACATTGAACCTGTTAAATATGGGACGGGTTTCGCAACCAGAGGCGCCGTAGCTCAGTTGGTTAGAGCGCCTGTCTAGTAAACAGGAGGTCATGGGTTCAAATCCCATCGGTGCCTTATTTTTATTTTGTCGTGTCCATTAAGTATTTGTCAGTTGTTACAATTTTCTTGTCATTACACAATTAACTTTCTTTTCCGCTGCTGCAGTCTCAACTGGTTTTTTTGGTCTCAAATCATCAAAATATTTATCAGCGGCGTTTCGTGGCAATTCTATAATTGTATAAGGGATACATAATAATTACTATATGTAATTTTGTCGCCTTTAATACAAGAAAACACTGTTCCGCAAAACCAGGATGGTTTTTTAGAGTTTGACAGTTAGTGTATAAAGCGGTGCATTGATTGACCTTGCACGATTATTCATTCGCTTCGAAACAAATTTTAAAGTGTATTCGCATGTTAATACAAAAAACAAAGTGGTGGATGTTCAAGGAGTTCGGTGAGATGATACCCTGCAGTTAATCACTATGGGAAAGGATATAAAAAGCTATTGAGGGGCCTGTCCGGGAGTCGAACCCGGGACCTCTCGCACCCTAAGCGAGAATCATGCCACTAGACCAACAGGCCACTGCTTGAGTAACATATCTTGTTTAAACTAACGACATTCCCTATTGTAGTAACATACCCTGTTTATAAAATACCCTTTATAGTTTTAAGTTTTATTCCATACTGCTGATCCTGATCTACACCAAGATCCGGCTTCACTTCGCCGTGCTGTTTGTCCAAGTGGTCCTTGCTTTATTTGAGAGTTACCTGTTTAATGTAGCTGATTAGCTGGTGGTATAGAAACTGTTGTGGTTTTGATCAATGGCTATTGGCTATCTTTATCAATCTTGTTCTTCATCTTAACCAAAACAAAATACTATTTAGTCTTTACCAGGCGTTCAGATAGTGAGGACTGAAGGATAGGCGCCGCGCGAAGGAAACGTATTGCGAGTGCTGACGGAGGGGCATAGTCTTCCCTCGTTTTACCCGCTCGTTCACGCGCAGGTTTTTAGCTGTTCCCTAGTTCCACAATCTTAACGCCTGGAACAGGCTAAATACTACGAAGCATGATGTGCGCTCATGGGAGGTCAGCGCTCAATATTCTTCGCTATTGATTTAATTTCTATCCGACTGACTATTCAAAGCGTTCTGTGCGAGTCAAATGAGTGTTGTGAAGGTCTGCGAGTAGTGTCTTTTTGAACTAAGAATTGGATAAAAAAGAAACAAGGTTTGTTCTTTCTTAGCCCCCGCACAGCTGTCAGTCGTAAACGTTCCAGGCGGTCAATATCCCCTTTATTACAGCAGGCCCACACACTGCCGCAGTAATCAAACACTGGTTCTATTGGTGACTAGTCTAGTGATTTAGCAGCGTATGTGGTGAGGTTAAAAGATACTGTCACAATTTAATGGTCAGCCTTCGAATTCCGTCGGTCCCGACTTCTCATGAAAGCGTGCCGCAAGAGAACCTCTAGTACCCAGGGTATAGCTGACCGAGCATAAACCTAATTTTGCTGGTTTTTCAATTTAATACTTTTAAAACACTACAGCAGTTTGTTCAGACATTGAACTTGTTAAATATGGGACGGTTTTTCGCAACCAGAGGCGCCGTAGCTCAGTTGGTTAGAGCGCCTGTCTAGTAAACAGGAGGTCATGGGTTCAAATCCCATCGGTGCCTTATTTTTATTTTGTCGTTACACAATTAACTGTCTTTGCCGCTGCTGCAGTCTCAACTCGTTTTTTGGTCTCAAATCATCAAAATATTTATCAGCGGTGTTTCGTGGCAATTCTAGGTATGTACTTTATGTATCCCTTATTATAGTGTATTTAACTGAAATACACTTTTATAAGGGATACATAAAGTAGAAACGTAATTCTACTCATTGATTGGAAGATTCATGCATGTGCGAGCTCTACGCTGCATGACTGCAATCAGTCCAACTGCTGTTAATTCAATTAATCTGGACTCCTGAAAAAAAGCTTCAACCTTTTACCTGAAATCCTCGGTAATATAGTGGTGAGTATCCCCGCCTGTCACGCGGGAGACCGGGGTTCGATTCCCCGCCGGGGAGAAAGGCTGTGTTTTGATCTCATCGTAATCAGAATACTTTGATGAAAAGGACAACAACTTGGGACATGTTCATGGGATTGCGTCATTTCTGTTAGACATTTTGTTCAGTACTCTTGGCTTTCTTTGTTACTTCATTGCGACATCAATAATTGAATATGTTTTTCGCTTCCAACTCAGTATAGTTGAACAAATAAGCCCGCTTATAAGCTAAAATACTCACCACTATACTACCGAGGAATTCAGGTGAGAAAGTATAGCTTTATTCAGGACTCCAGCTTTTGCAGTGGTTGAACTGATCACCCTCATACAGCTTGAAGCTCACACATGCATGGATCTTCAATGAGTAGAATTACGTTTCTACTTCATGTATCACTTGTAAGTGTATTTCAGTTCAGTACACTATAATAAGGGATACATGAGGTACATACCTAGAATTGCCTCGAAACGCCGCTGATAAAGGTTTTGATTATTTGCGACCCAAAAATGAGTTGAAACTGCAGCAACTCAATTAATTGTGTAAAATGGCCATGACAAAAAAAAAACGTTTTAGGCACCGATGGGATTCGAACCCATGACCTCCTGTTTACTAAACAGGCGCTCTAACCAACTGAGCTACGGCGCCTCTGACTGCGAAAAATCATCACATATTTAACGAGTTTAATGTCTAAACAAACTGCTGCAATGTTTTAAAAGTGTTATATTTCAAAAACCAGCGAAAGTAGGTTTTTGCACGGTCAGCTATACCCTGGGTACTAGAGGTTCTAAAGCGGCGATCATATACTCATGAATCCTGCGCAATATAAATGCATAATTATTATTATTGATGCGGCACGCTTTCATGAGAAGTCGGGACCGCCGAAGGCAGCCCGAAGGCTGACCGAATATAAGACAGTCTGTCACCTGACAAATGTCCGGTAAATTTGGCATTTTGACAGGTGAAAGCTTAGCTTGGCCTGGCAAATGGACTGGGTAGTTCTGCTACAATTCAGACAGAAAATCTTTTCTCTCTGTGAAACATGGAAAACTTCCTACAGTGATCTTTGAACACGTCCAGTCACTTTTCAGTAAAGATGAACCATCCGGAACAAAATTGTCCGACCAGACTGACTTCTTGTTAGTTCAATATTGTCCATGAACTGACAAATGATTTGCTTAGAGAAGAAAATTATTTGAAGACTTGCAATAACTTTACCTGAAAGAGTTTTAGCGTCATTTTCCTACCCAAGAATCGAAACCGAGGACAAATTTACCTCAAGCCTCTTAAAGACGAGGCTACACCCAACCTCGTACCCAGGGTCTCTCTTCTTCCCGCCCCCCTGGAGCGGGAAGAAAAGAGTCCCTGGGTACGAGGTTGGGCAACAGCTAGAAATTTAACAAATTTACACCGAGGCGCAGCCGAGTGAGTCAGCAACAAATTTTGACCATGTGATGATGTAAATCGTGGTAAATAAGAGTCCACACCACGGAAAACCGGTGTAAATTTGTTTTTTACAACAATATTTAGAAAAAAATACAAGGAAAAATCGAAGTCTTGTTACAAAACGTGACAGCAAAGAAAGAGCAAGCGTTGTCTATAACTTTCTCGCAATCTGATTGGTTGTTTTCAAGCGCACGTGATGTTAGCGTCAGCACCGTTGTCTGGACTCTCATTTACCACTCACGTCGACCAATCAGATTGCGAGTTTAGCGGGAATCGTGGTAAAAATACTGCTTTACTCATGATGTAAAGGCCCCGAAGATGATGTAAAGCACCTGTATCGGGGTCATAGCTTTCTATGTAGAAATATACTGCTTTACTCATGATGTAAGGGCCCCGAAAATGATGTAAAGCACTTGTGCCGGGGTCATAGCTTTCCATGTTCTCAAAATTAACACTGGATCTTGAAAGAGTCCAGGGAGGTCTGCAGGCAACGATAACATAAATAACAGCAATAAGAGAAGTACAAATAGGACGAAATAGTTTGAGGCGGATCTGGAATGGTGTAACTGAAAAAAATATATAATCAAAATACAATCAGGAGACATGGGCAAAGATGAGCGTTGAGACCATAAACTCTACATTCTGATGTGTCGCGATTTATCTTGCTGTTGTTTCTACTAAATTTTCACTGAACCTAGTCAGACTCGTCAAAACTACTTTTTTTGATATTTTTCAAGAAAACAAATTAGACTATTACAGTTACATAATCTCTTGTATTTTTATATTAATTATCATTTTGAGTTAATAAGCCAGTGTATTTTTTGAAAACGTTCACCGAACTTGTGTGAAAAATTTCATGGAGCCGTTAGTCAAATAAAGGCTTTGTTTCATTTTTTAAGTATTATTTTTTGACACTAATTTTACAAATCAGGTGCCATCTTGCACTGTTCTTGCTGCATGAAATTCAATGTCATGTTAACGAATTAAAGCTCTTGAGCGCTACTTTCTCGTGGCACTGTTTGTTTAACAATTACTTATAAGACAACATTTTCTGAATTGCGTATTCTGCAATTTGAATTTGATCAAGTTTTGTAAAACCTAGTAATTGCTTGCCATTGCACCTCAAGTTTATTTCTGTGGTCTTTATAAATTTCACTTTGCCATCGCCGTTTCCCTCTTCCAACCTCAATTCCCTTACAAACATCAGACGCGTAAGTAATAAATAAAGTAAGTCAGTAAAAAACCATTACAAGCAAATGGGAAGTGGAACAGACAAACGATTTTCTAAGATTTCTTTCTTTGTTAGAATGATTTCCTGCAAGGAGGTGCAAGAATACGATAGAAGGCGCGCGTAACCCTCGTGCATTTACACGTCCCAGAAATATCGCCCTTTCGGTAGGGTGTTACTCAGTGCCTGTTTAAAAATCCAACAATTAAATCCTCCATATCTCTGTTTCCAAAGAGACACCCAAAGTTCATACAATCTGTGATTGTTTTTAATATATGTAATTTTGTCGTCTTTATTACTGACAAGAAAGCACTGTTCCGCCGAACTTTGATGTTTTCAGTTTTAGAGTTTGACAGTCAGTGTATGGAGCGCTTCGAAACAAATTTTAAAGTCTATTCGCATGTGAATACACACACAAAAGGTGGATGTTGAAAGAGTTCAGTGCGATGATACCCTGCAGTTAATCACTATGAAATAGAGCAGTTTTCAATTGAGTGTGGTAAAACCAAAACCAAAGTAATTACTCTGACCAATCACAGCAGTGTAAACAATCCAATGGACTAATCAGAGCTCGAGGCGGCGCCAAGCACGGGAAAACGCGTGCGAGCAAGTCACGATTGGTTTTGGTTTTACTTCTGATTGGTCGAGAAAGTGGCGCGAGATTTTTTAACCAATCACAAAGTGTAATTTGTGTAATAACTTTTGACATTGACAAAATTGCTCTAAATAAAATGATTTGAAAAGCTTGTAAGGGACCTCTCGCACCCTAAGCGAGACCAACAGGCCATTGCTTGAGATATACTAGTAACATACCCTGTTTAATGTAGCTGATTAGCTGGTGGTTTATAATCTGTTGTGGTTTGGATTGTTATTAACTATCTTTATCAATCTTGTTCTTTACCTCGACTAAAACAAAATAAGCTTACTATTTAGTCTATAGTTTAGCCGCAGTAATCGAACTCTGGTTCTATTGGTGATTTGTCTAGTGATTCAGCAGTATATGTGGTGAGGTTAAAAGATACTGTCACAATTTAATGGTCGGCCTTCGAATTCTGTCGGTCCAAACATCTCATGAAAGCGTGCCGCAAGAGAACCTCTAGTACCCAGGGTATAGCTGACCGAGCAAAAACCTAATTTTGCTGGTGTTTTAATTTTAACACTTTTAAAATACTACGGCAGTTAAATATGGGACGCTTTTCCGCAGCCAGAGCCACCGTAGCTCAGTTGCTTAGAGGGCCTGTCTAGTAAACAGGAGGTCATAGGTTCCAATCCCATCGGTGCCTTAATTTTTTTTTGTCGTGGCCATTTATTAGTTGTTACAATTTTGCTGTCATTACACAATTAACTGTCTTTGCCGCTGCTGCAGTCTCAACTCGTTTTTTGGTCGCAAGTCGTGGCAATTCTTGGCAAGTATGCCATATTATGTATGCCATATTATAGTATATTTAACTGAAATACACTTTTATAAGGGATACATGAAGTAGAAACGTAATTCTACTCATCGATTGGAAGATTCATGCATGTGCGAGCTCTACCGGCTGCATGACTGCAATCAGTCTAACTGCTGTTTTTACTCGTAATTCAATAAAGCTGGACTCCTGAAAAAAGCTACAACTTCTTGGCTGAAATCCTCGGTAGTATAGTGGTGAGTATCCCCGCCTGTCACGCGGGAGACCGGGGTTCGATTCCCCGCCGGGGAGAAGGGCTGTTTTTTTTTGTCCTCGTCGTGATAATTCTTAGATGAAAAGGACATTAACTTGGGACATGTTCAAGGGATTGCGTCATTTCTGTTAGACATTTGGTTCAGTACTCTTCTGTAATTTAGTAATTTGTTTCGCAACGGCTGACAGTTGTCGAATTTATTTAGATGGAATTGATGTTCATTAATAAAGTTATGACTTTCTCTGTTACTTCATTGCGAGGTCAATAATTGAATATGTTTTTCGCTTCCGACTCAGTATAGTTGAATAAATAAGCCCGCGTATAAACTAAAATATATATTCAATGAAAAAAAGAAATCGTTAATTGATTGAGGTGGAAACTGCAGTATTTGCTAAAGGATTTAAAAATTACGTCGAAATCAGACAGAATAAATTAAATATTAGGTAAGGAAATAACGACTTTTGCGTGCTGTACACAACAGGAGTCGAGTCTGTCAACTCCATTTATAACCACTTCGAATAATTCTGAAATGTCCGTTTGGACGAAGAAAGTCTTCAACTTTCCTCAGAAGGAATGTGCCTAATGTAGCAGATGGAAGCAGATCTGTTGCAAGGTGAGACTCCAGGAGACTCGTCATCATCCAGTCTTGACAGTCTTCTCCTCCGAGAAAAAAGTTAGGGGAGGGGGAGTGGAGGGTGGTCAAAGTCGAAATTGAGAATTGCAAACTGAGTTTACGAAACCGCAAATTCGGAATTGACTTTCTACTTTGCAATATCGAATTTTCGATTTTGAACTTTTCACTTTGGAAATCGACTTTCGCTTTCTAATTTTTAATTTGCAAATCGGCTTTTGAGTATGAATTTTAAATTTTGTAAATCGACTTTCGAATTTTGCTGGCCACTCTCGGCCACCGTAGCAGGGACAACATTTCTCATATAAACACTCGGCAAAGTTGTCTCGGGGGGAGGGTTGTCTCGGGTACCCGAGACCATATATTAAAAACAGGCCCTTAATACTTACTTGGTCCGAAGAAGAACCTTTGTCCAATTTTTCCACTGCGTCCTTTTGGCATTGAGATATTGAGCCGTACGATTCCAAAATCGGGAAAATATCCGAAACTAAATCAAGACAAATAGATTATTCACATGTGACATTTCGGAACAGTCAGCTCCCCAGGATGATGCCTGATTTCCACGCGCTGGGAATGCTGGATACTATTGTGACGTTTCAACATGGCGCAGCCCGCAGAAATGGTACATACAAATTTTCTCGATTCTTTCCGCTTGGTACAAATGTCACAGGACACCCAACACCAGATTAGGAAGGGTATCCTTCGTCGACGCAAAAATGCAAAAAGAAAGTTTCAACTGGTCCAAATTCGTTTATTTAAATAGCGTGACGAATTGCGTGACACATTTAAAACCTTTATAAATCGGAAGCAAAACATCTTTAAAACCTGAAACTTCAGGCTTTTGGCTTCAGCCTGCTTAACCGGCTTTTTGTGAAGGATTGTAACACTGGTATCTACATACCATGTTAGAAACAGTTTTGTAAGATGTAAAGCAGGTTTAGATTTAATTTTTATGACGTCATGCATATGTGCAAGCCAAGAATACGCGACGACATTGTTTTATATATTTAACCCTTTGCCTAGTAGTTAATTTCAGGCAATTTTAGTCGATTGAAAATTAAATTTGCTAAACGGAAAAGCATTTCCTCAATGAATATATCAGTGCGTTGCGTTACTAATGACGTCATTTCCATTGTCTGTACTTGTTGACAATACAATTGGATTACATGGCGAAGGTTGGCTGAAAATAATAGGGAGGGCTGAGATTTCAGCCCGGTTTCCTGAACAAGTCTTCTTAGGGATGGACCATTAGAAAAGTGATGGAGGGGGGGGGGGGGGGGTGGGAACTTTGGGAGAGGCAAGAAATTTTTTTTTGTCCACCTAAGGTGGAAATCTTTTTTTTTTTTCACTCGATGGCTGGAATATGTTTTTTTAAATAGTTTATTTTTTAATTGTCCTTGGGCAGATTTTTTTTTTTGCGATAATGCGTGGGAATATTTTTTTTTCTTAATAATTTACTGGGAAAATTTTTTTTTTTGGCTTTTGCCCCACCCCCCCCCCCCCCCCCCATCACTTTTCTAATGGTCCGTCCCTTAAAAAGACATTTGCGATTCCATGTAGAAAGTTTTTGTCCGGTGTGATGCTTCCAGCCCGTTTTAACATGTAAACAACGTGATCTACTAGTAATCTTTTAACAAGATGGCCGCCGCGAAGGAGGTTTTCGCTTACTTGAGCTCCCCAGCCGAGCTGAAATTCTCCATGTATTAATCCCCTAAGCCAATCAGCGCGCGACAATTCGCACAGTTCAGTATTGTCCAAATGGGTCCGATTTCCAGTATAAGACGATAAAGAAAAAACTCCTTGTTGATTAAAAAGACTCAATGAGCCAGTCTTTTAATTCGAATGCAAGTTGCATTTACAATTTGTTTCTAATCACATAGTTCACATTTGCAATCCATTTGACACTGCAATTTGGAAAAGATCCAGATTGAAGTACCGTCAGCATGTATGCTAGCTGAAGCCTAAAACCTTGTCATAAGTTCCATTAAACGGTTACCTGAACTTCAGGATTTCAGTCGGCAGCTCTTGAAAAAGACCAGAAAGATTCTCTCAAAAGTTTGACTCCCGAATTAATTTTGTGTATTTTTTTTTTTTTCAATACAGAAGAATGAGAAGCAAGAACTGCGATTGCGGATAAATAAATGGTAGAGACAGACTTTAAAAATAGAATTGAAACTGAGCAAATAACATCGGTTGCCTGTCATATTTTTCGGATATTTAAAGTTTACGAAGTGTAAACATAAGGTCTCTAACCTAAAGATTATGCACATGTTGAAGCCTAATTTAATTTTTTTAGGAGCGTCAGGCTCCTGGGAGCGTTCAATAAAATGTCGCTGGAATTCTTTGAGGACTTCGAAATCCCATAAAACATTTTTGTAGTTTTGAACATTAATTGGCTCAAGTCCACAATGCCAAGTAAGTTTATTCTATAAAAGGAAAAAACATTCATCATGTTATTATATTTATAACAGATGTCATGAAGAGGTGATCGATAAAAATATATCGAATTCAGCGTTGAAATTCCGGCAATATTGAGCTCCATTTCCCAGCGTTTCTTCAAGTCCGCTCCGTAAAAAAATGGGAAAAACGGAAATTGCGTGATTTTCTAGTTGATGCCCGCGAGCACTTGAATAAAGCAACGTAATAATTGATAATGCGCGGTTCCAAGTGTTCAAAATTTCGTCACGGTTTTGATTTGACTGTTGTACTTGCTTGAAGGTAACGTCGTTGTGGAGTTATACAACGCGCTGAAACAGTTTTCAAATGACTAAACCCAAGCCGACCAGTTCACACTTTGGAGTTTGCAGAAGATATAAAGATAAGAACAGATAATCTTCCGTCAATCTAATTCACGTCCACGGACTCGATAAAACAAAGCGATATTTAAATTGCTGTTTTTGGGAAGCACTGTTATTTTAATACAAGCATAATATTGGGATTCCCTTATATTCAGTCAGCGTAATATTTCTCAAACACATCGGTCATGCGATGCCATGAGCGACGGATCTGCAACATGGAGGTCGATGTCTTCGAGTGCCTTCATCGACGAAATTCTTCACAAGTACAACTGTGATTCAGCGACGGATAATTTCTTCTCAAGGATGTCAAGTGAAACTTTGGAGGAGCGAATAGCTGCACTTAAAGGACACGTTTTTTCTAATACAAACAGTCAAACTGGAAACTGCGATCAAACCAATTGCGACGAAGGAAGCAAAATTGACTTGTCAAACAATACCCCTCCCTTGAGGCTGTCTATGCTAACGAATGCTGACTCTAAACACAATCAAAGTGGGCATAAAATTGACTCAAGCAACTCCACTAAGACGAGAGACACCGGTGAACACGCTGAGCGAGATAACCGGGCGCCCAATACGAAAAACAACGGAGAAACATTCGAACCGGGAGGGGATACGTTTTCGAGCTCACATTTGGCACTCGACGAAAGAAGTCACCCCGGGAATTATAATGATGAAAGTGTGTCGGCCGGCCACTCGGTGATCGTAAATTGCTGCGATAAGGGAGACGATAAGAAGAATGTATTATGCTTAGATCATTCTAAGCAGTTGAGTTCTTACCCGGTAGTTATAATTACACCAGCCATTATGGAAGAGGAAGCATTGGATGAGCCCGTTGATATCACGAATACTAACGGTGAACTGTGCGCGGCCATGATCACCTTGAAAGATACGGCTGACACATGTTCACTATCCAGCGTTGGTTCTTGTTCGGAGAGCGAAATTTTGACGGATGACGAACCATCAGATGATGAAATAAAGCAGCCAGTGGAAGACAAATCAGAAAAGGTGAGAGTTTATGTATTGTGTATTGTTGAATGTGCGACAGCACTTTGGTTTAATTGTTATTCGAGTTTTTTCACGACATCACGTCGTTCGCGCGGTTTTATATTTTGCGATTAACAAACCCAAATTGCAATGCGGCTTTTGTGGAAAGATATCGCTCCGCCGAATCTCTAAACGAACTTTTATTTGCTGTTTATTAATAGATGATTTTCTGAGTTGAGAAGGCAGCTATTTGGTGTCACCGCGTTTACTCAGTTCCTGTTAGTGTTTATTTGCTTTGGCAGTGTCTTGTTCGCGAAGCCTTTCCCGTGTTGATGTCTGTATAAATGGTGTTTATTTCGACAAGCGTTTCTCGAATTATGTTTATTATTGGTTCAAAGTGTTTGCAGTTTCTTTTGGTGTTGGTTTTATGAAGTTTATTTTGGAATGTTTAATCGAGCATGGCTGCCTGCTCATTCAAGTCCGTCTATTCTCCGGAGCAAAACTTTCATGTCTGCATCCTTCAATTAGCTCAAGTAGAATGTTTGAAATTTCATGATAGGATGTGTTATTTCTTAAAATATCTCTAAGTGCTGGATCGTTTTGCACAATAACTCTAGACTCTCTGGCGCAACGAGGGATCATGCAAAAATATAAGCTTAAGTTAAGGTTACATATTTTTACTTGACAACGTAAAACTGTGGCTTCAGAAAATATTCTAAATGCAAAAGTCAAGATTTGAAATGTAAACATTCAGCTTTTGACTTGAAGTCTAATTCTGATCTCAATTTAATTTCTCCTTACAAAATCAATGCAATGTCAGACCATAGGTTATTAGAATTATAAAGACAGGCATCAACTTTTGATTGCTGGCTGCACCACCAAAATATATTCCCAGCAAATTCTATCCCACTATTAGTTATTTTATGTAAAATAGTTTTTGTTGACATCTGTTAAAGTATACTGTAAGCATGTTGAAACTTCTAAACGTACAATTTGAACTTTAATATTATTATTATATTATTATTATTATTATTAGAGCGGTTTTCAATTGAGTGTCGGAAAACCAAAACCAAAGTAATTACTCTGACCAATCACAGAACTTGCAGACAATCTGATGAACCAATCAGAACTCGAAGCAAATACATGTCGCTGGCACCAAGTGCCTGAAAACGTGTGCGAGCAAATCATGATTGGTTTTGGTTTTACTTCTGATTGGTTGAGAAAATGGCGCAAGATTTTTTAGAAAAAAAAGCGTAGCAATGCAAAACCAAAAGCAATTGCGAAATTACTTTCGACACTCAATTGAAAGCTGCTCTATTATTATTACTTTTATTATTATTTTATTAAAATCTCTATTAAGCCACCCCCACCCCTCCCCCTTACTTACTTCATCACACTTAAACCATGATAAATTAAAGTGGCTTTTGTTATTGGTATAAACCAGGTATAACATTAAAGTTTAATCCGGAGATTACGATGCTTGAATAAAGTTCATATCATATTATATCCTCGTAGTGTACATCGTGCTCCATTTTGCTAAATCGATTACCCCCTTCCCCCCCCCCCCCCTCTCTAATAAGCAAGGGTTTCAATAGAAGCCGCCTACCAGTGGTTTACCGCCACCTACTTTGCCTCTCACCGCCAAGTACCAGAACCCCCTAGTGAGACGGGGCCTGTCACAGCCGCCTATTATACCTTGGCCAGCTGCCTACTTCAATTCTTATTGAAACACCTGAATAAGCCACCCCTCAAAAGTACCTTAAATAAGCCACCCGGGTGGCTTAATAGAGATTTTACGGTATATTGTAGAATCCCAATTAAACTCAAACTGTCAGAACTCAACTGTTTAAGTTATCAGGGATTAAATTGTATAATGAAGTGGCGTAGAGGAAACTGTATGCATTTAGAATTAGCAAGAAATTTGACTTTTAAGTCATCGACACATTAGCCAATTTTATATGCTGATCATGGCAATAATTTTAATTACAAGGAAATTTTGTCGCTGCCTGCTGCAGACACACATCGGGATTTTTCTGGCAGTTCCCTCACCATGTTAATTTCAGGGGTTTGAAGCAAAATGGCAGCTTCTATCATTGCATTTGTACATTTTGCATGCAGGAGGTTTTAATTTGAAATCGCGCAATCATGGTGAACGGCGAAAGTTGCCATCGTAGTACCAGACAAAAACTGGGAATTTTTTACCAATCACCACAATCAATGTATAGAATTGCATAGTGCATCGCTGACGTTAGGGAGTGTTAGTTATCAGGTTTCATCTGTATCATAATATTTATATATCCAACTAGTTACAGTTGAAGCTATAAGTTATAATTAGAAGCTAGAAGTTATAACTAGATAGCTGGTCACTCAAAAGAATGGGGTTTTGTGTCGGTGGTCACTTTGGGGAGCTGTTCAACATGAGAATCTTTAATAAAAAAATTTCAGGCAAAATGGATTAATTTTTTAAAGTACTTTCTATAACATTTACAGAGTTGACAGAGTTGTAGTTAGAAGAAAAGAATAAATAAATCACCAAAATTTATAACTGTGATTTCTTGCATATCCATTGGTGCTAATTAACAAAGTCAGCTAGAGTTGGTGAAGTTGTTCATTGCAACCTCAATAAAAATAAATAAAAAACACGTCATGTAGCTCAGCCTAATATTTAAGTCCCTTTATATTGCAGGAAATTTTTTGCACATCAAATTTTTGCATTGACCTTATTCGTAAAGAAATTTGCTAACTAGTTACACATGATTAAAAGAAATGTTTCAAAATTTCTCCAAGTCAGATTCTGAAAGCTATAACCCAAAGCGATTATTCTATTATTCTATCGTACAGGAATTGCTCTCAACAAAAACGTTTTCAGAAATAAATTCTGAAACGTTTTTGTTGATTATATGTTAACCATCCAAAGTGGAGGAAAATCAAACAAATTCCCTCTGAGTTGTAGCTCTTTAAAGTGTCCCCTACGAGCCAATAATTCACTTTGAGAAAACTGCGCTTAGAAAAATATTGTGCTTCATAAACAAATGTCCAGTCAAAACATTATATCATCAATTCTCAGTGAATTTTCGCTCATTGTCAATAATTTTTTTGGTATAAAAGATCATTCTGAAACCTTTATTTTGACCCCAGAAACTGAAGGTTACCCTGGGTGTCAGAGGTTTTTATTTTTTAGTGAAAACGGCGAGTTTGAGCGGCGAAGCCGCGACAACGAGGCACAACGCGCCGAGAAAAAATAAAAACCTCTGGGCACTCGAGTACACAACCTCATTTCCATGCGACTTGTGGATCGGATATCTCACCAAACCGGTTTTAAACCTTGGGGACCAACGCGTGACTGTTTGTTTACATTAAATCTGACAGCTAACATGTTTAAAACGCACGTACGTGGCGCCGCTATGCGAAACAATATTCCGCGGTCGAGACAAAAATATTCAAATCCACTCCAGTAGAAAAGATACATCGATGACATTTTTTCACTGTAGAGTGTTGAGAAAAAGGAGATAGAAGATTTTGTTGTCCTTGCAAACAAGCATTAATCTCAGACAAAGAAGTAAACTTTCTGGATACAACCGTTTTCAAAGGCGAGAGATTCAACAAACAAAGAATCCTTGATATCCGCACGCAATTAAACCAACAGAGACTTTCCAGTACACCTATTTCTCTTCCTGTCACCTACCAGTGGTCAGCGAAATAGTTCAGCGAGAATACCTGCAACTCCAAAGCACGCCTCCGTGCTAGAGATAAAAACTTAATAGAGATAAAAATTTTCCTCGTTCAAACAAAACTCTAAAGGTCACACTCCACTATAACACGAATTAATAAGTCGTGTCTGGCCTCTCAACACCTCTTTTCAAGACATCCTAGCGCTGAATACATTTCAACAGCGCTTCTTTCTGAACTGGCTTTAGTTCTCTGATATTTTGAAAATTTGGATACTAAAGAGTAATCCACAGCGTTTCTTAAAGATCGCAAAAAGCCGCAATCTCTATCTACGTCCGCCATTGTTTTTTGTGTGGCTTGACTTTGGGAAACCGGTTTTTCACGCACTCGTGGCGAAATGTTTTGGTCCAGCCAATCGAAGTTGCTGTTGCATCATTAACTCCCGGTAAAGTCTGGAAACAAGTAGGAGTAACCAATCAGCGACCTAGTTCAGATTCTGAACTAGATCCTCGCATGGAAATGAGGTTGTATATTCGAGTGACCAGAGGTCCGTCTCGCGAGCTTGTTCTAACCGTTTATGCAGTTAATTTCACTCATGATATTCAGAGAACGGACCTCTGGATCCAGGGTGACTGAAGGTATGCTATAACTTTATTTATTTACTTTACTACTCCAGTGGCAGCTTCTTTGTGCTTATTAAATAATAACTTGGCAATGTGTTTTATGACTGATCATGCATGACATGTGGGAGGGTGCAGTGCTACTCAGGAAGTCGGATAATAATACTACACTGTATATATACTATGTGACTGCCTGAAAGGTCTATAATTATAAGTACTGAGTGGGAGGCTTCCGACTTCAATATTTACGTGATGTGTGTTGATCACTTATTTCTTGTTGAGCATGACAGTTGTCTATGAGGAAGTCACTGAATGAAGTCAGATTTAAACACACTACGTTTTCCAAGCATACGTTAGTGAAATTATAAAAGTTCTTTAAACGGGAGGTAGTGAAAATTGAAACATTATTATACTGTAAGTGGTACATGAAAAAATTAGTAAAGAATTTGTTTTGAGTTTTTAATGAAAGTTGTGCTATTGAAGTTAATGAAAATGCTTCATGAAATATTTATTGGTTTGTTTGAAGGGGTAGAATAACATTAAAAATGATTGCTTCAATCTTAATATCATTACAATTACTGTATGCAGTATTTATCTCACCTGAAATGAAATTTATTAATTTTCATTTTTATGCTAATAATTGGCCAAATTCTTATTTTTTACGAAGAAATGTCACATTTTTATGTTTAATGAATTCTGCCATTTTAGGTCCATCTTTATTTACTTTGCATTTTACATGTATAAGTAAATGTGAATTTTCACAAGAGTGTATATTTGCTCATAACAAAATATTAAGTATTTCTTCTTTTTATGATATTCAATTTACAACTTCCTTGTACAAACATTCTTGCCTTGTGGTAAATAGTATTTTATTAAATGCAAGATGTGAATTTTACAAGAATAAATCACTTGATGAAATAGCAAAGCGCACAAATGACGTCAGTACTCATGTTTGTCTGAGTTTATAATTTATTCTTGTTTATTCTTGCATTTCTGACAATAGAAATTCGTTATTAGGAATCCCCTGAGAGTCACTTTTGGTTTGTTTGTCTGAGTTTTGGTTCTATAAATAGTAATTGTGCGCTTCGCTATTGATTTTCAATTATGTTTTTTTGTTCATCTAAGTTTAAGTCATGCATTACGTATTGTTGTATATATTATAGTCTGAGCATCAGTATTTATGCCATGCATAGACAATTTTACCAGGCATTTTGGATTATGATAATGATTATATTATTGATGTTAGTTACATGTATTTTCCTTGAGAAACATTTAGATCTTGGAAGACCAATGTTGTATTTAAGAATGTAAGCCTTAAAGACCAGAAGGTTTTAAATTTAAAAAAAAAACCTGCATCATATACTTCCCATGCATTTTGTTCATTATTTTCTGTGAGAAACATTTAAGATCTTGGAGACCAATTTGCTAACTAAGAATGCAAGTTAGACCTGCAGGACATCTTCAATTTTAAAAAAGGAAATTATTTGTTATTCAAATTTTTGTTTGCCTGTGATTGAATTGAAAGAAGAGCTGATGTGCATTTTAAAAACTTGCCAAAGCTTTAATCTGTCGATATACAGTATACATTGTTTACTGTCAGTCGTGAGATGAGTTTCTACGAAATCACATGTAAAGCAAAATGCCATTCGAAAAGAACAAAGATTGTTGAATAATTGCAGTAAGTGTAGAACTTAACAGTTTTATATTAAATACAATGTAGAAGGGCATAATGGAAAAGGGGCATAAGGCCCAGTTCAAACGTCGAACTTCACATGTGCCGAACCTAATGCAAATTAGCAAGAACAATAGATTTTGTTCATTTGCATTAGGTTTCGGCACATGTGAAGTTCGACGTTTGAACTGGGCCTAACTGACTTTATGGTCAAAACTAAAAATTGCTCAGAAATTTAAGTTTTTGCATGCCATATTTCATCACAAAATTCTATTTAAACTCATGAACTTGAAAATGTAAGGCAGCATATGTAGTGATCAGGAAACTACCTTCTACTGCTACAAATAAACAGGAGATTTCTAAGCAAATATAAAATATCTTGCATGTTTGCCAAAGTTTGATTTCACTTGTGCTCAGAGCTAGGCTTTGCAAGTAGAATGGCATTAATTTTATATTTTATATATTTATCATTCTATATTCTTGTTCAATTTTTACTATCTTTCCAGTCATATTTTCACTACATAGTGCATGTGGTCAAAATGTACATAATGCAGCTGGCGTGATTTTTGCAGTTTAGATTTTGATATGTTGTAAATGAAATTTTGGTAACATCAAAATGATTTACATAAGGTGACATGCATGGAGGTAATTCCCCACTCGAAAGGGAAAACTGCTAAGCTATTGCTTTTGTATTTTTCTGTCAAGGTTTTTAGATGACTAATATATACAGTATGTACACAGGCTGCTTGTGACTACAAAAAAGGCTATTCTATTCCTCATCCTGTCTTTGTCTTTATAAAATGAGTTTTTTTTCACAGCTAAACAGTGAAAGATTTAACAGATTGTGCTGTCATTTTTAAATTCAATTCGGCACCTGCTCAGGAGTAAACATTGAACCTGTTTGTAAACACTACATGTATATAAAATGTTTTTATGATTTAAAATTATATTTTAGAAAGTTCACAAAATTTACTCGACTAGTTTTATCTTGAAAAAAAAAAAACGAAGCACTCTGCTGGAGAAAATGACATTGTTCAAAATAATAAAAATGTGATTCTTGCATGAAACAAATAACTTTATGTCCAACAGAGATCTCATCTTCCTTTGTTCTTTGTAACATAAAGGCCCAAATGAATAGATCTTTGGTGATAAATTGTACAAATATGGTGTGATATTGCATGAAACTTGTAAAATATTAATGCTTTTGAAGCAGTGAAAAATAATTTAAAACCCTGATTCAACCGTGTTAGTTTTGGTCAGTGCAAAACAAATCTTATTGCAAGCAGTAACATTTTTTATCTGACTTGATAAAATTACGGTAATACTGTATGTTTAGGTGTATCTTAAGTTTATGTTCCCACAAGAAATACTGTTAATTGTATGCGGTAAGTCGAAAACCTGATTGTTTTTTTATGCTGCATTCAATAGCTGTTTTATTTTGTAACAGCATTAGCTATAGTTAGTACTCATTGCTACCTGGCTAACATTCAGATGAAGAATAACTTAAATAGTTTTCCACAAGCTTTTCTTTATAATTTTTTATTTTATAATATATAGTTATTTCCATTACATGAGTGTGGATGAGTAATTTCTGTTACATTGTAGTTCAGTAGCATTAGTTTAATAAAAATAAAATTGTAAGGGGAAGTCACAAAACACATCTCCGTTGTTTGGCCAAAACCTAACGCATGTGCACAGCAGATTACCAAATGGAGGTTTTCACCAAACTGCAGAGATGTGTTTCATAACTCCCCCTTACATTTTATTTTCAAGTTTTATTTGTAGCTCTTCTAATGTACTGATTAAAGTAATGTTGTTGATAATGATGTGAATTGAATCAGTTAGGATTCAATATTACTTGAATAGATTGGAAGTAATCAGATTGACTTCTATAACTCAAAATCATTGATTAAATCATTGCGAAAAGGAATGTACGTTGTGGTTCAAAATTATTTTTCACTGGTTTGAAAATTTTCAAATCAGTTTGTTTTTTTGTTTTGCGTTGTCTCTGATTATGATAATAAATCTGAGACAGGAAAATAAAAATTAAACTGATTTGAAAATTTTAAAACCAAAGAAAAATTGAAACCACAACACATACATAATGTAAATTAAACAGAAGTTAATACATGTGTGCATGGAGATACATTGTATGAAATTTCTCTTAGAGTCTTCAACTTGATATGTTACAAGTGAGTGGCATACAGTGAACTCGTGAGACATTGAGTTTGTCTGAAGGTGTTTACTTAAAAATTGACATTTAACAAAAGCAAACATGACAGCTGATGTGAAGATACATGTATTGATATATTCACTCTTCGCAGTGAAGATTTCAATTGCTTCACTGAGAAGTTTATATAATAAAGATGAATACTAATATAACAGAAAAATGCGATGCACTTAATGATCAATAGATCCTTATGAATTGGCAGCAGCAGTAATTATCTTGAGCAGAAAAATGTTTGAAGCAGTTGATACATTTCCCCTAGAAAGTTTATGAACATTTTTATTATTCATCCAAATGTTCAATTAGTACATCATAAAAATTGGTCTCTCTGAGCCTTAAAGACAAAGGGGACTTCTGGATTGTTAAACCTACATTTTTTAAATTAATGTACATTTTTAACTTGTGAATACACATTGAGGCATTGAACAATTTCTACAACTGTAGCATACGTGTACGGAGGAAAGGTGCAAATTTTCACTTGGTCGATCTGCTGTAAACATTGAGCATGCAATATGTAATGGTCACCTTAGCCTCACCCATGGGGTGGCATTGGAGGGGGGAGGGGTGGGGAGTTAGATACAGGGGGTAGGGGTTGATAGAGGAAAATGCCTAGGAGAGGGGAGGGTCAAAAGGTTGTTTTGTATTGACAAGTTGGCTCATAGCAATCTTTGATTAAAATACAATGTATTATTGTTCATCGCATTGCTTAGAGTTTCTAATGGGCTATTAGTACACCAGTTAGTAAGTTTCTTTAACCCTTTAAGCTCTAATATCAAAACTTCAATTCTCATTTCTTGACCCTATACATTTTCTATAGAAGTTGTGGGGAGAAATTGTTTGGATATCAAGAGAATTCATCTTGTGTGATCATGTCCTTAATTCTCATGACCTTTTTGATTGATAAGGCATTGATATTTCAAGGAGAAATTTGATGCTGATCACTCTTACGGCATAAAGGGTTAATTTTTTTCAGCCTACAAACATGACAACAATCATTTTTAAAATTAATAATAATTAACAATAATTTCAATTAATAATAATATTTTCCAAGCATCCTCAGACTGACAATATTTGCAATAAAATCAACTCACCATTGCTTGATGCACATTTTTAATGTTTTTATTGAATACATGCACTGCCTTGCAGGTCAACTCACGCTGGAAGAAAATTCGTAGTATGATCCATTGGTCGCCGTTTGTACAGAATTTTAAAAAGAAATATCCCTGGGTACAGCTGGCAGGTCACCAAGGTTAGCGCTGTGCATTTCATGTGATTTATTTTCTTTTTACTCCAATAAAGATCATATTTAGGTAATCCTGGTGCATTTATACATGATAAAATTCTTCATATAATAATAATTATTATGTGACACAGCATTCTGGAGTGCAAATACGCATCAAAACGAGTGCAAATGTATGACACGTTATTACACTATTCTGACCGCTCTAGGAAAAACAGTTTCAAAAACTTAGTTTTGGAGATTACTGTTGTATAATAAACAATTTGTTCAGCGAAAAGTTGTGTAATACGGCTGAGCATTTTAACTGAATAACTTCTATTTTTAATATTAGTAATGTTTGACATTTTTTCAATGAAGTTGATACACCCTGTACTTTTGTCACTGCTTCAAACTACATCCAATGCAATCAAATATCATAAATATACAAATAACAATTCAATAAAAACTCAGTATTTTCAATATTTACAACATCTTCAATGGCTCGCTTGTGGCTTACCATAGTAAATACATACAGCTCTGCCACTCATATTTTATTTATTACTTATTTCTTTATAGTTTGATATTGATTTTCTATTATAGCTTTTTCCTTTGTTCTCTTTTGATTATTTAACCTATTGACACCTCTTATGCCTGAAACCGCCCGTACGCGTGACGGGACCACAGTCCTTCTCCCATTTGTGACATCATCCCTCTTTACAACAAAAGATGTATTTTATAAGTAACTCATGCAGAAGGAAGAAATCTTTCCAAAAGTGCCCAAATGAGAGAGCTGCAGATCTTGTGAATTGGGCCAGAGTTGCATGCAAAAAACCTGTCAGATTTGACTGGTAAAATCGAAAGAAAAATATGGTCTAATTCCTACCACTCGCTTCATGAGCTACTTCATGTTAAAAATAATTCACCTTCTTCGGCATTTTCCGGGAAACTTTTAGTACATAAATAAAGACTAGTGAAAGGTGAACAACAAGGGAAAAACATGAATAAAAACAAAAAAGAACAAGTAGTAAAATGAAGAGAAAGAAAAGTCAAGCTCTTAAGTTGTTAAGCTTTGGCTTTGTGTGCTTGCCTGAAACCAGTATATAATTGTGCAGTTCCAGAAAAAATACATACCCACCCCATGGAAGGTCATTGGAAATTCCTAGGGGGTGGGGGTTCTTAAAAGCCAACATTTTAGAAGCAAAGTATGAAGCTAAACTGGAATTTCCTGGGGGCCGGGGGTGCTAAACAAAAAACCTTCCGTGGGGGGAGTATGAATATTTTCTGGAACTGCACATTATATGACCCAGAAAGGAAAGGAAACTTCTGGTCAATAGTTTTCATGCTGCAAACAACTTTTTGGACAGTTTGCTTGCAGTTTGCCTCCACAGCAGTCAGAAAATGGCATTAGTGGCTTCAAATTGCCATTTTCTGCTAAATTTCTGGAAGTCAATGGGTTAAATATATGTACAAAGAAACTGTGGTATAAGCTCTTAAGTTAAATTAAGGTCAAACTAATTAACTGTGGAAGCCATATTAGGTGTATGCGTGATGATGCGATTGTTCATGTGGTTAAAATGTCTGAAATATTTCCTGTGTGCAGATAAAATATGAAGACTGCAGAGATGCCAACCTCTGGAGATTGAATATAGGGAGATTTTTTCTGAGGGTGAATTCTGAGGGTGACATGTTTTCGCATGACCTTTTTTTTGGGGGTTGTGAGTATGTAGGGGGGTCCGGAAAACTGCATTCCTGCGTTTGTGAAGTTAAGAGACCGCATTTGTTTTTGGATTTTGGGAATCTTAGCCTATTGTAGAAAAAAGATCTAAAGTCGCTTTTATCCGGGAGATTTAGTAACCCGTACGGGAGACCGGGAGATTTGTTCCATATCCGGAAGAGTTGGCATAAGTGAGACTGTATTTCCTTCCTAGCTTCTACTTTACTGTACAGAAGCAGAAACTGCATTTTATAAAATCAGTATGGGGCGTATGCACATGTAGAGCTAATTATTTTCTTTAACTTTTAACACCGTGACTCTGTAAATTGTCTCTTAAAAATTATTTGACAGTATACATGTAACTTATATAATACGTAATTCTGTTGATGTTGTAGGTTGCTTTAAACCAGGTGAAAATGGGATGATTCTAAAGAAATCAACAGAAAAAGAGAGAGAATGCCTAGATAAGCTCATGAAAGACATTCTTCGGCCATACATTCCTGAATACAGAGGAGAAGTTCCTAAAGGCAATGAACGTATCCTTGATAATATTCATATTTTTATTCTCTTGAAAGGTTTCATTTCACACGACAGAATTTTGTCCACAGACTCAAAAGTTGGACCTACATGTATGCTGCAATTGTTAATAAAACAGTTGTAGTGTTAAGTAGCTGGGATAGATTCACTGGTATTGTTGTGCTAAGTTAGTCTTCATGTTACATCTGCAGGATAGTAAAGTAAACTTAAGTAATCTTTATTTATCCATGGTAAAATTCATCAGATTTACAGAAATATATTATGATTAAAATGTACAAACCCTTGTAGACGTTCAGTATACATTATGTATTTGAAGTATTCTTTAAAAGCTTTTAAACACTTAGAAAAGTACACTTAATTTGTACTTAAAGTATTCTTTAAGACTTACTGGAAGTATACTTAAAGTGCTTGAAGTATACTTTATGAAGTTATATACTTTAAGTATACTTCATTTAAAGTTTCTGTCAGGTGACAATCCTGATGTGTATGTCCACAGCAGACATTATTGTCTGGATAATGGGGGCAGGATAGTTTGCTTGTTTTTCCTTTACATGACTTCAGGTTATCTGGAAATGCAAGATCTACTCCAAGATTTCGATAGCCCCTCTGTTATGGATTGTAAAATGGGGACAAGGTACATTGCAAATTATATTGTTTTTATTTTACTTTATTCAACTTTTGTGGTGTTATACATGTAAGTAGAACTAAGACTATAAAATGCTGTATACAAAATGTATTTTATACAATAATAAGAGGGTATAATTTGTCTATAATTATTATACATGTAGACAATACGCTCTGCATAGCCCAAGAGTACATTTATTGATCAGAAGCATTTCTCAATATGGCCTGCGTAACTATTTTCCCAAAATATTGAAAGGAATGGTGCTTTAACTTTGGCCTCTCCCAATTTTGAGGGAGGCCTCTGATATTTTATTGTAGTTATATATGCAGAGGTTTCATTAGAAGCTTGGCAACCAGCAAATTCTGCTGGCTACTTCATAAATTATGGCCGCCTACTTTTCGATTAATTTCACTGAAGTTGATGCCCAGAATGCTGGAAATGTTATTTCCGAGGTCCTAGATTTCAAAATTTTCTGGGGGGCACTATTTTACAAACAATGCCACTTACTCTCAATTTTATTAAAACCCCTGTATATGGTGTTTGGAATAATCTTAGTTTTCTTTTTCTTTTATCAAACAGAACATACTTAGAGGATGAACTTGCAAAAGCAAAGTCAAAACCCAGAAAAGTGAGTTCATCTCTTACACTTTTTTATTTAAAATATCAAACACTAGGAAGAGTGTTTCATCAGGATTTGTAAATCCTGAGTGGGTCACCTGTGGTTCGTGTGTGACTTTACCTTAACCTTTAAAGCCCTGATCAGCATCAAATTTCTCCTTGTAATGTCAATGCCTTATCAATCAAAAAGGCCATGAGAATTAAGGACATGGATCACACAAGATGAATTCTCTTGAAATCCAAACAATTTTTTCCCACTACTTCTATAGGAAATGTATAGGGACAAGAAATGAGAATTTAAAGTTTGATATTAGGGCTTAAAGGGTTAAGTAATGATTTCCTCTTCAGGATCTGTTTCAGAAGATGATAGAAGTTGACCCAAATGAACCTACAGATGAGGAAAAAAGAGAAGGAGGAATAACAAAACCTCGCTATATGAGATGGAGGGAACAGCTTAGCTCTACAGCAAGCCTTGGCTTCAGAATTGAAGGAATTAAGGTTAGACATCTTATACAGGAGTCGCACTTATTAAAAAGTCATTAAGGCACACTCTTGAACTCAAGTGCTTTCAGTTGGTATATATGCCTTGTCAGTGAAGTAGAAAGGAATTCAGGCAGGGTCACCACAGTTACATTGGAGAGTGTGTCCCATTTTCATATCCCGGACATGGCAACATATATTGAGTTTTTTTCTTGGTTTTTGCCTTTGTTCAATGCATGTTTACTCCATCTTCTTGATTTCTCATCCCAGCACATAACCTAACACAACTTCCAAGTTCAAGTTCAATCTGGATATAGATTGTGGACTTGCTTAATTTCTTTACTTAGCAGCAACCCCTCAATTGAGGATTAATTATTAGCTGGGTGGTCGGGCTAGTTTACATTGAAGCTCCAAAATTAGGCCCCTACATATTGTAAATGCCTGTGGGTTGCCTGCTCCACTTACTAAGATGCTTTCTAAGATTCTCTTCCAATAGCTAAACATAATAATCGTGGCAAGTCATTTAATTAGAAGTCAGAATAATTATAATATTATTTATCATTGAGTAATGGTCCTGGTAAGAACTAGGCATGCAACCTAACGGCAAGGAATGCAGAAAGGTGTTAATTGTGGTGTTGTTGAAACTGTCCACCTCATTGGCTAAAACATGAAAATCTACAATCACATCTGCGAATCATCAGGTAGCGCATTTATTTTTCTCTAGTTTACTAAATCGATTCCCTTTTAGTGAAAACTATTCTTGAGTTTTAATGCAACAAAAATTCTATGTGGGAAACATGGAAAATTAGAAGCCTTTCTTGCGATTGTTTTGGAGTCTCACAATTGGATGAAATCTTGTAACACAAAAGAAACATCACTTTAAAATAAAGTTTCAGTACATTTTATTTCAAAAACATGTTGTCCATAGGTTGATGTATTCTCAGTAATTAAATAAAATTAAATCTAAACAATCTTACAATGTATGTGGGGAAAGCAAAATGCTGCAGAACAATAGAGTATTGCCTAGTTCTTACACAGTCACATAGTTACATAATAATATCATTATTATTGGATTGAGTGGAGTATAATTCAGGGAATAATCAGGCAAGTAATTTCAAATCGTGATTTGGAATTACAAGCACAATTATTCCTGAATTGTACAACACAAAGTTTCATAAGTGATAGCGTCAATAACAAAATTCAAGATTAAAAAGTCTATGTGGACTTTTTTTCTACTCAAAACGCAAGCCTAGGATATTTTCTATCAGTTTGTCAACTGGTGGGAAACAGCAAAAAAAGAACCCATTTAAGTGCATATGACACACATGCAAGGTACCGGTAGGTGTCCAATTACAGGTATATCCAATTACAAAAAGTTGTAAATGGATAGCAGCTGTAATTGGACACCCACATGACTGCACACCAATTTTATAAGAAGTAGGCGTGAGGACAACCTTGGATCACAATGTAGAATTTTATTATGGTTACGATTAATATAATTATAGTAGCTTGTGGTTGTGAATGAATTTTTTTCAATGTTTCTGAGAAGTACCTGGTGCTCATTTAATTTACATGTATATACCTACTATTTAATTGTTGTACACAATTCTAACTTCTTTCTCTTTTTCTTTTTCTTTTCTATTTACCACACAGAATGGTGATCAAAAACCTAACAAAGATTTCAAGAAAACAAGAACAAAAGAAGATGTTGACAAAGTTTTTACAGAATTTATTGGCAATGATGAAAAATTAAGAGTAAGTTAGAATGTTTTAACTTCTGCTTTTTAAATAATAATGAAGTTAGGGCATTTTGAAAATAATAATATTTTTATTTTGTTTATGAAAATTATTTGGTTTATTACTGTTTTGCCTAAAAAATTCCTAATAAAAATGATTTTTGTTTTATTTGAAAACCATCTTATAAATTTTCTTGAAACTTCATCTGCAGCTAGCTAGTAATAATTATGTGAGTACTACAAAATTTGAAAGTTTCATTATGAAGTGTCTGACTAGATTGTGAGAAAAACGACATCGTTTAAAACAAAGGGCAATAAGCTGGCATTGCTATAGTAACTGCTGTCGCTTGGAAACCAGTGACACCTAAAACTTTGATCACATTTCATAAACTTGGTAAAGTATGAAAGCAATACAAGCATGTCTTCCCTGTGAAATCTTGATTTCAAAACATACACCCCAGGACAAAAAAAAACTTGAGTTGAGCCTCCTTAATGTTATAATTCTTGAGTTGTAAGCATAATATAATTTCATTAAAGTATATTAGGGTTATTGCATCAGATAGTTTTGTTCGGGTCAGGAAGGGAATTTTAGAGGCAATATGCATGTTTGCTTGGGATATCCAACATCAACGAAAAGAATTGAAAAATGTCTGAAATGCTGTATAATGGGCTGTGTTCAAGTGCAACTGGTGACCCTCTTTACAGCACGAAGTTACATGTATGTTATGAACTGTAACATGATATATTATTCAACTTTGGCACTTTGTTTTGTTTGCAGAGAAAATATCTGAGACGACTCAAAGCTATAAGGGCAACTTTAGAATCTTCCTCATTCTTTCGTTCACATGAGGTTAGTTCTACATGTTTAATGTATTGATTTATTTTATAAACCTGGGGAACAAAGCCCTATTATGTCTTAAATGCCTAATTCCTATTGTTTTTCATAAATTCCTAGTTCCACATTGCTATAGATATGGTCATTTGTTATAAAGCGTAGTTTATTTTTAGTAGGATGCCACTGGGTATAAATTAAAATAATTTATGATAGACCAGCTTTCAATAAATTTATTGAGTGTGAAAAGTAATAACACAGTTGCTGTGGTTTTTCATTGCTACGCTTTGCGATTGGCTAAAACATCTCACACCACTTTCTCGACCAATCAGAAGTTAAACCAAAACCAATCGTGACTTGCTCGCACATGTTTTCCCGCACCTGGCGTCGCCGACATGTAATTGCTTCGAGCTATGATCGGTTCATCGGATTGTTTACGACTGCTGTGATTGGTCAGAGTAATTACTTTGGTTTTGGTTTTACCACACTCGATTGAAAACTGCTCCATGATCAATCAATTTTAAACTCGAGTAATTTTGCAATTGCTTTGGCTTTGCATTACTAGGCTTTGTGAAGCTAAAAAATCTCCTGCCACTTTATCAACCAATCAGAAGGAAAAACAAAACCAATTTTAGGGCAGACCTGCACCTTTCATAACACCTCACTGGATTTGCTAAGAAAACAATAGAACAAACAACACAACAATGGTCCCTAGCCCTAAAAACAATAGAGGTGCACCTCATCCAGGGGTCAATTCAATAAAACTTTTACAAGTGTAATTTACAAGTGTATAGCTATTGTTTTCAACCTCTGAAACAATGGCTACACTTGTAAATTATACTTGTAAAAGCTTTATTGAATTTATAACCCCAGGTCAAATGAAATTAGAGGTTCCGAAGAGGTGCAGGCCTACTGCAATTTTAACTTGCTGGCATGCATTTTTCCACCCTTGGTGGCAGTTACATGTATTTGCTTCGAGTTCTGATTGGTTCATTGGATTGTCTGCATCTATTGTGATTGGCCAGAGTAATTACTTTGGTTTTGGTTTACGACACTCAAGGGAAACTCGCTCTACAGATTTGTATTACATATTACCTAGTAATGTATTCAACTTATAAATTAATATTATTAATTTGTAATATAGCTGGAGTTTTTCTCAATACAATGAGTGCGTTGATTGGTTGATTCATGGTCACATGACATCTAACTTGTAAACAAACTGTTTCCTGCCAATTGTCCTAAGCGGGCAACATTTACAAAACCGGGCAACAATTTTGACATCAGAGGGTGAAATCTGGAATATCGATGTTTCCCATGACTTCATCTGAGGAAATACCGTATTGAGATTTTCGGGAAACAAAATTCACTCAGGACCATGTAAGTGTTTAATATTGTTTTTAAATTCACATTTGATTATTCCAGGTGGTAGGGAGCTCTTTGTTATTTGTCCATGATGCATTTGGCAAAGCCAGCGTGTGGATGATAGATTTTGGCAAAACAGTTCCCCTTCAGGACGGCATGTGGCTGGACCACAGACAGCCCTGGCAAGAAGGTAACCATGAGGATGGGTATTTATGGGGACTCGACAACATGGTGGATATCTGGGCCCAAAGTTGATCATTATCTAGTAGAAATAATTTAATTTTGTACATAATATGTTCCATTTTCTAATTTACAGTAGAGCCTACTTCATGACCACATCGTTAATACTGCCACTTCCTTAATTAATATGGCTATTTTTTTCTGGACCCAAACAACAGTTCATCAGTCACATATTAACATACTTGAGACCAACCACATTTAATATTATAAATTTTGTCTCCTTTAATGCAACCAATATCCAATGGTTGCTGGATTATTAAGGCACCACTATAAATAGACTGTTGGCAGTCCCTTATTTTTCTGTGTTGGTTGAGTAAGACTGTTTAGCTGTCATCTTGAATGTCATGGTGCAAGAAAAACTGGGGAGAGTACAAAAAGTGCTCAGGCGGGGGGGGGGGGGGGGGGGGGGGGTGAAAGTGAAGATAGCAGAGCAGTTTATTTTGTAGTCTGATCCAAGCTGTTATCATCCCTTGGCATTGGCAGCTAAACAAACTCAACCATTGTTAAGTGATACAGTGATGATCAACTTGTCTGTTAATCACTGCAATTTTTTAAAACTTAAGAATTTGATTTCAATACTTGGAACTTAGTGAATCGACGGTTTTGTGACAAATACATCTATAATCATCAACATCACTCAGGGCTGTGCTCCGGCCAGCAGTGCCCGGGTGCCATAGGTGACTAACTTTTGTTTTCTGGCAAGGGTCATAATACAATGTATGATAAAGTATGAACATATTATTCAATAGCTAGGAAAAGTAGACAAAAATGCAATTATATACCAGATCACAGAACTAACAATTAAAAAGAAGTGAATCTATTTCAAAGTAGCAATATAATTATTAGAATTATAAATTATAGTGATTTCACGAAACCCGTGAAACAAACTTAAGCAGCCATTGTCTGATAGTGAAAAGTAAACAAAAGGAAACAATGGAATAATATTATTAGTATCTGATAGTGTCTATTTGTCTAATTATATCTATTTCATGGGTTATCTGAAACCACTATAACAAATATTACAATAACAAAATGTCTGAGATAGATGGGATACTGTAAAGTCTCAAAAATAATTTCCCTTATGACTTATAAATCATTTTATTCAGTGTTACCTTTAACTATCATTTCATATTCAGCATTTGCTACTTCTGAGTAAGATGTGACGCAGGTTTTATGCACAATTGTCACTAAAAAGGATATTATTAATGAACTCTGTCAAAGCTGCATGGACACCTTTGGGAACAGCTGCTGTCTGTCTTAGAAAGGTGTCCACCTTATGATAGAGAGATTAGTAACAGACAACCAAGTGACAATAATTATTATCGCCAGAATGAGCTGGTAATTGATGTTCATCTTAGAGAGGTGTCAGCCTTATTCAGAGATTAGTTCGAGACGACCAAGTGAAATTTGGCCAGAAACGGCCAGTAATAAATAATAATACTGCTGTTTATTGATGTCCAACTTAGAGAGGTGTCTACCTTAGTTTTTTGTCAATAATTCAGTTGAACAGATCAGTCTTTAATGTCCAGGCAGTCAGGGATGTAGCTAAGAGCTGGCTACCGGCTAATTTTACCAGCTGAAAGAGAACTTATGACTGGCTGAAACATCACTAGAAAACAAAGACTCGGGGTGATTTTGAAAGTGCACAAGCCAGAGAAACCGGCTGGGCTTGTTAATGAGCCTGCTCAGTTTTTTCTTAGCTAGGCAGTTATTATTCCTTAAAGTTAGTTTGCAGTCTGTAATAAAAATATATCAAGGGCTGTTCTGGTTTCCCCATTGTTGTTCTGAAAAAACGTCATGTTTGATATGCCAGGTATTTATTTCTGAGAATAATATTGCTTTCAGAGGGTTACTACTTTTGCTATTTTATTGAACATCAAATTTTGTCACAACGTTTTTAAGGAGGGGGTGGGGGGAGGGTACTTATTTTTGGAACTTTGCAATAGTACAATGCTCCTATAAGTGTATTATAGATCAAAATATTAATGTCTGCTTAA
Organism: Cladopsammia gracilis; assembly: GCA_022457155.1. NCBI lineage: Eukaryota > Metazoa > Cnidaria > Anthozoa > Scleractinia > Dendrophylliidae > Cladopsammia > Cladopsammia gracilis. The sequence goes on from JAJGOT010000428.1 coordinate 711,420, forward strand.
GAGACTGGGTGTAAATAGTACTGAACTAATAATTTGCAGTCCATGGTTATAATAACTGGATTGTGTTAGTTAACTCTCTCTCATGCCCGGAGATGACCTTGATCAACCTCAATCAAGTAATGTGGTTATTATTAATAACATAATTATTTTAGTGTGTGAATAGAGGTCTACAATGTGATCATTCAACAGCATTTTTCATTAGTGCTGTTTGCTTTTAATGTATTTTACCTTTTGAAAGGGTTAACTTCTATCAAGGGTGCTCACCATTTACAAAAAAAAATATGTGGGATAACTGTTGAATAATCATGGTAAGGGTTTCTTCAAAAATCAAAGAGATTTCACTTAGCATGTTCCTTAGCATGTACAGTTCCTTTTTATGTCTCTCTCTCCTTCATATGAGACTGGAACTCCAGAATGCACTCCACAATTTCCAACCAAATTTTAAAGAAAATGAACTGTCCCATTTGCTTTCAAAGCCAGTTTACCAGTAATTTTGGTTAAATGGTAAGCACCCTTGCTTGTTCAAATAGTTGGTAATGCTAATCAATTGGAACTTGACATGTTCAATACTTTGGGGCATGTCTACGTTTTTGGACAGCTTTGGGGTCGCCCAGCTGATGTAGTTTAACTCTTAGTACAGTGCTCTCATTTTCAAAGAAATAACAAATACTTACCTTACTAACGATTGCGTTGACATTACACCTGATATATTTTATTAGTTTATACCAAACCTGCGGAGGATAGTGCTACTCAACTCAGTTCAATAGCTTGGTATTCAACTCCAGGCATTGTTGTGGATTTTGTGCACCCATTTTTTTCCCTATAGATGGTTTTCACTCACATGACCTTCAGTCCTGTAAGACTCAAATGACAAACGCCATGGCAGCCATGTTGGTGCACATAACAAAAGAAGTTCATTAAAATTCTTTTGTAGGTGTGCACCAACATGGCCGCCGTGACATAATGTGAAAACCACCTATATTTTTGTCAGAAATAAACTATTAATTTTTTGGCTGGCTATCCACTGGTTTGGTATATACTAAATCTATTCACCTCAGTGTTGGTGAAGAGTGGTAGATATTATTTTACCTCGCTGCTTTGCCTCTCAGCAAATATCCACCACTATTCACCTCCACTCTAGTGAAGAATATAATTTTATTGTAATTTACTGTCAAAACTACTGGAATGGCCAAATGGTTAATTGTTTGAATGGATTTGATTTGTATCACATGATCAGCACTTTTTTGAGGACACAGTAAGAAAGTTGAACTCTGTATGAACCAATTTCAACTCAATTGTCAGAGTGCAGTCAAGTACAAAATACTCCCTTCCAGGATACTTATTTTGTCTTGGCGAGTATGTTTGTAGCTTGCACATGGCAAATTTTAATCCAAGAACGGCTTGAGGACACAGATGACAACATTGTCACATTTGCACTTGACCAAACTCAACTGTGAGTTGAAACTGGTTAATTGAAAAATTGAATTTGACATTAACATTGATCATGTGTAAGTGTCAGGTTACTTTCAGTTTGAATTTTAAATGAGTTGTTTTTCAACTCGGAAATTCGATGATGTACAGCCAAGTCATTAAAAAATCTGTAAAATATTTGTAGAAAGTAAAACATTAAAAAGCAGACAATTTTTAAGTTTAATGTTTAACTTAAAAAATTCAGGACTCGTTTCTTGTCCACTTTTTGTTATCTTCTGTTGTTGTTATTTGTTGTACAGTACCTTACATCATTAAACTTTTGTATGAAAGTATTGACTATTGGGTCCAGTTCTAGCTACATTGTATCTGCCGGAGTTTATAATGGTAATTGAACGAGCGGGCAGCGTGAGTTCGATTTGAAATCACAAGTATGATTTCAAACGAAAATTGCACGACACAAAGTTCTAATAAATTACCACTTTATTACATCCATTTTGAAATCGCACAATTTATTTGCCCAAATACAGGATTTTAGTCAGTACCAATATTGATGCATCATCATCATCATTTTTTTCATCATCATTTTATTTCAATAATTTAAATTTAATAGATGCAATTTAGAGCAAAAAAAATAGTGTGATAAATTTCGGGAATAAATCACACTGCTGAGAAAAAGATGTGATTTAGAGCAAAAAACAGTGCGATTTGGGAATAAATCGCACTGATGAGAAAAAGATGCGATTTGGAGAAAAAATAGTGCGATTCGGGAATAAATGGCACTGCTGAGAGCCAATCAGATTGCAAGGATCACCAGTGATTTCGAAAAGGATGTAATAAAGTTTCAAATCAAAGGCTCCTATGAGCCAACTTGTGAATAAGAAACATTCGGAGCCTCTCCTTTCCTGGACATTTTGCTTCTCCGATCTCCCCCTCCCCCCCCCCCCCACTGCATCTAACTCCCCACCCTTCCCTCCCTCCAACACTGTCCCCATGGGTAAGACAGGTGACCATTACATATCACAGGCTCAATTTTAACGGCTGATCAAGCAAGCGATCAAGTGAAATTTTGCCCCGGCAAAGAGCTCATGGATATACACACAACGATTCCCCATTGTTATTGTCTTTGTTTGTGATCTATTATTTCCGTGTAGTCTATTGTTTAGTCTTTGTTTCACGGTCTGGTGGGTATATCCATGAGATCTTTGCCTTTGCTCCACTATTACCCATTCAACGCATTGTGATTCACAAGTTACAGATTAAGTGAAATTTGGCCTTGTGGGGTGTATGCTTTGAGGGAAACGACTGTATATTCCATTATTTTCCTTTTCAAAGCAAGGCCAAGTGCAAAGCCATTCATACAAAACGGGGGGTGACAACTCTAACAAACGCTGTTTGAGCGATACTGTGTGGAACTGAAAGTTGTCCCGAAAATTTGGAATATCTTCCCGAATTTTTCTGAGACATTCTCGCAAAAATTTCAAACTTCCTGAAATTTTAACAACATTGTCTCATCTTTCCCCGAAAATTTTTCGAGTCTCCCGATTCCCGGCAAAATCTTCAGACTCCCGGAAGAATTTTGTTTTTCTCCCGAAACAGGCCTTCTTAGAGTTGTCACCCCCCGTATACAAATACGAGTTTGATTTCACATGCGAATAAAACTTAAATCCATATGAATGGTTTTGCACTTGGCCTCGGTTTGAAAAGGAGGCTAAGAGCAACTGGGAGATAGGCTATTGAGTTTGAGTATAAATCCAGGGGTGTAGCTACCTGTATGCACGTGCGTACCTGAAGAAGTCGGAAAAAAAGGAAAAGATTTGGGACTTAAGGGTGGGGGGAGGAGGTGGGGGAGTGTTTGAAAATTGATTGTGCGTACCTCTGAAAAAGTCCTGGCTACACCCCTGAAATCTACTAGCATTCTATCATGAATGCTGTTCTCTTATTGGCTACGCTACTCACTATCTACCTTGTTGAAGAAAGTGAGTGCGTGCGGTTGTCAGTTTGCAGTTATTATTTATATCATTATTCTGAAAAAACGCGCGCCTGTCTTGTTAAGTTTTGAATGTCTAGTAGATTTATACTAAAACAATTTTATTATTCGCTCTTGATTTCTATGCGTGATAGCCAGCAGTGTAGGTGTTTTATTTTTGGTGGATGAGTGTTGACTTTAGTGTTTGGTCGCTATTTGGGTTTTGCACTCCCACATCCTTGGTCACATCTTTTGACTCGCCTCTCTTATTGGCTATGCTACTCACTGTCTATCCTGTTGTAGAAAGTGAGTGTGTGCGGTTGTCAGTTTGCGGTTGTTATTATATCATTCAATAAAAACGTGAGCCTGTCTTGTTAATTTTTGAATGTCCAGTAGATTTATACCAAAACAATTAGATTATTCGCACATTAACACATAACATCATTAATATAATTTTTTCAAAAAGCCACTCAAAAATAATCACATGTAATTTTATTAACCCATAATAACATACATTGGCAATGAAACTGACCAACAATTTGTATGTGAATTATTAAACAGAGAAATTTAAACCAATTATCACTTTTGCAAGACGGACAGAACAGACAATAAAACCACTAAAAACAATATTAGCTGTAGCTTTAGAGAAAAGTCTCGGAAATAAATAAAACTCATTGTCATTTTTTGAGATCATAACTCAAGCTGTCTCTATTGATCGCACTATAATTATTAGCAAACAGAGGAAAAATGATAACCTAGCTACAAATAAATGAACTCTACAAAATAAGAGCTTGGCAAACTTAGCAGGCTTTGAAAATGTAAGCATGATGTGGTAAAATAATAATGTTGAGAAAATTATATGAACTTTTAAAGTATCAACATTTTACAGACTTAAGAAAAATAATACAACAAGCTACAAATAATGAACTCCACAATATCGAAAGAGCTTGGCAAACTTAGCAGGCTTTGAAAATTTAAGCACGATATGGTAAAATAATAAGGTTGAGAAATGAAGTTTTAAAGTATCAACATTTTACAGACTTAAGAAAAATAATACAACTAGCAACAAATAATGACCTCCACAAAATCGAAAGAGCTTGGCAAACTTAGCAGGCTTTGAAAATTTGAGCATGATGTAGTGGTAAAAATTAATAATAATGTTGAGAAATGCACATTCTTGATAAATTTTACAGTATTTGAAAGCTCACTTCCCAAAGAATATTCAACACATCAGACTTATATTTACACTGATCACAAAGTTTGACATTTTCTTAGTATACATTGTTTGATGGTTTTTGCGTTATGTCACAGCGGCCATGTTGGTGTACAACTACAAAAGAATTTTAATGAACTTCTTTTGCTATGTACACCAACATGGCCGCCATGGCCTTTGTCATTTGATTTCCACAGGACTGAAGGCCGCGTGAGTGAAAACCATCATGAGGGAACAATGATATCAGCAAAGATTCCTCTTTACTAGTTAATTTTAAAAAAGGTTCTAAAAAGAAAAAAGACACCATAATATTAAATTGGAAGTAATACACACATTACACACAATAAAAAAGGTTTAAAATATTGTGTGTAAGGAAAGCCTTTGTTATAAGTCATCCAGTGTATTTAGCGCCTCGATCACTAGTCCGTCATCTTCACCTCCTGAGCCCTCCATCAAATCAGAACTGCTTCCTGCACTGATCAGGGATGCACTGAGTGGCGCAACTGAAGACAAATGTCAAGAAATACATGTATGTCAATGGGTGGTTTGCAAACATTACTTAAACACGCCAACTCAATTCCCAAAGGAGAGGAAATCTTAATGAATTGTACTCAGTAGTTGGTTTACAATACAATCGGATAAAACCGTGAATACTGAAAATACTTCTTGAATGTCGATGAGCTCTGAACTTCCATTACACTTTACTCCAGGGGAGGGGGAGCACTTTATATACTCTATACTGGGCTATATAAAGGAATTGCCTTTCTCACCCTCTTACTTTGTGAAAATGTAGCAAAAGTCGAACTTTTAGTATTTGAAAGGGTCACCAAAATGCACTGGGAACCGAAGGATGGCAATTAAACAAAGTATTACAACGGGTATCAAACAAAAATTGGGCAGAAATTACATGCAAAGGTTATGCTTGCTGTCGGAAAATTCTTGAGTTGGTACAGTTCTTTGGCTTATCTGTGAGATACAAAAAAAGGTATTTGAGGGTATGGGGTACATATGTGAAAGGGGGTATCATTTTGGAGCCTCCCCGAATAAAACTTATTGAGTATCACCCAGGGTATAAATTATGTGAGTCCCTCCCCCCCCACCACCACCCCCCAGCGAGGCAAGTTTTTGTCCTCACCTGAAGTTATGAGAGCACAAGAGGATACTGTTCTTGATACACTAACTACAAACTGTCTTTGAGCTTGCTTTGCTCTGAAAAGAATCAAGAATAAAGAACGTTTAAATGGGGAGCTCACATCAATGAAAAGTTATTCAGTGAGGACTGTAATCAAGTAGTATGAACTCTAGCAGGACTCAGCAAAAAAGTGTCAAAATGGACAACATTATTCTTTATTTATTTTCTCAAAAAGTATTCATAATTGTGTGGAAAGCTATATCTCTTATGAAAGGGTAGTAAATAACTTTTCTAAAAAAAATTTTTGTTTGAAAAAACATACCATAATGTTGTATTTAATTGGATACATTAGCATAACTTTTCCACAATTGCCTATAAATTTGGACAAAAAAGCATATTGGTTCAAACTGATGTGTAGTATAAGAAAAAAGTTGAAAGCAAAAGTTTCCTTGTTATATAGTGTTACCAGAGTAAATCTATGCAGAGGAATCGACTGACGTGCAAGTGAAAATTTGGCCAGAAACAGCCAATAATAATATTTATTGATGCCTGTGGCGGGATCTTTTATAGAGAGGTGACCGATTTACAGGGGTGTCCATTTTAAGAGAGTTTGCTGTACTCACAAACTAACACCAGCAGTCTGATGAAGGGCTTGAGTGGTTTGCAGTTTGGGACCTCTGGCAGCTGTTACATAACAAAACATAAACACAAATCAGTGAGTGTTAGATAATCCTAGCAAAAAGGCAAATAATTAACCTACCTAACATCTGGCTACCTTATGATATAAACTGATATGATATAAACCATATTAACTATTTATATAACCAATACGTTTGTTGAATTTTCCTTGCAAAATTATCAGCTTTTTAAAAGCTACCAATAAAAGCCTTATAAATACTGATCATGTGTAAATATCATGTTTTCATGTATATAATATTAATTGTTATTGCATTTCTTCTCCTTTACTTAACAGGTTCAATTTTTAAAACTAAGCTCAAAACTGAATGTAAAAACTAGAAGATTATTAAAAGCTCTCATGCAGGTTCTAAATGATAGGTTCTAAATGCTGTAAATGATACACGTGCAAAAAGTTTACACACAAAAATCATACCTTGCGATGCGATCCGTCCACCTTGCGAACTTGCCGCCTTGAAAACAAAGGAAAATATCAATATAGATAAACAATAAAATCAAATATGAAGCTCGATTTACCTGTAAAATCATCCGGGAAGCACCTCGTAAAGATCGACCAGCAAAGGAAGCCATTTTGTTTTTTCAATCGTACCAGTTCTTCCCGGTCGTACTCTGTTGAAAAGAGATTGGATCGAGTCTAGCTGCCATACTGAAAAGGAAGAAGACCCTGGAAACGAGCTAAGCGCCATCTTTGATTTTGTTGTTTGATAACACATATATTAAAACTACAAGCAATTTTATAAGAAATTTTAACTAGGTTTTTACCAATGATTGAAATATCTGACGATATTGATTTAGCTTATGCACTCAGCTTACAAGAAGAACTCGATCGAGAGCAGAACAGAGAGAAATCAAGCTATAATTTCGTGAAATCTTCTTCGTCATCAAGCAAACTCGCGACACCAGTTTCTGTTGTAGATGATTCTTGGGAACTCATTGATCCGATTCCCGATGTGCGGCAGTTATTCCTACAGTTTAACGATGCTTATTTTAATGGACGTTTAGCCTCCGTAGAAGTTAGATGGAGTCCACGAATGACATTGTAAGTGTTTTATTTTTTTTAATAAAGCCTTAAGGGCTTGTAGAATTTTGGCGGCAAATTAATAGAATTTGCATTTTTTATCAAACAGCTCAAATTCTTCCACCAATTCTGTTTTTATGCCAGTGATTTTACATTTACATTAACTAATTTATTGATATGGAAAGCCGGGAGATGTGGGCATTTTTGACTTTGTACTTTTGTGAGGGTCCAAAATAAGCTTAATGAAAATATGGGACAAATCAGGTCAAGTCTGCCATCTTGGGCAATCAATTGTTTATATCCTATGCTTGATTATAGGGTGCAGCATTTCAGAGTTTCTGCACCTCAAGAAAAACTGGCAGATGAAATTTAAATTAATTTGGCACTTATAACCACCAAAATTTCACCAAGGTGCCTCAGTTCAACAGAACTGTACTTTTAATTAATAAATTGTTTGCCTGTTGCAAGTCAAAAACCTTGATTAATAGATCTTTTTTAAAATAAACAGTTACACTAGAATATATATAGACGCAGGTTCCACAGACTTGGGCCCACTGGTCAGAAGCCTATTTCTTGAATAAAGCCTGCATTGACAGTAACTTTCTGAGGGGCAGGCAGGGGCGTAGATACCTGTACGCACCTATGCACATGCGTACCTGAAAAAGTGAAAAAAGGAAAGGTTTGGGACTTGAGGGTGGGTGAGGGAGAGGTAGGGGGTGCTTGAAAATTGATTGTGCGTTCCTCTGAAAAAGTCCTGGCTACGCCCCTGGCGGGGATGGATTAATTGCATCAAATAGCCCACACCCCTCCCCAACAGCTGGTGCATATTACTCATATAACATTTCTTCACTTTTTTGTTAGATGTGCAGGATTATGTTCTTATGAGGGCCGTGGAGGACTATGTTCTATCAGACTAAGTGAACCTTTACTTAAGCTTCGTCCAAGGAAAGATCTTGTGCAAACATTACTGGTGAATTGCTTTATTCAATTTTTAAATATGAATGCACTTTATGAGGTTTTTTACATTACCATCAATCATATTTATGTTCTCAGATAAAATGCACATTAAATTAAATGCCCAAAATCATCCTCTGAGAACTTTGAGGAAGGAACAGATGTTAAACATCAACAAATTGAATGTTAACAAGCTTTATTTGCCATGTTTCCAGAATGCATTATGTCATAAATTATGTATGGTTTGCTTTTTGCCTGACAATGTTTCTTCCATTAATAATAGTTGTATATCAACAGACATGTCATATTTTTTCATCTGTCATTCTCAAATTTAACACTTTCTTACTGAGAAAGAAAATAATCATATTGATTCAATTTTTCTAATGTTATGTAATGACCTCACTACCCGAAAAGTATGCACTCTAACTTTACAGTGGTTTTAATCTGCTAGTTTTAACCCTATTCAGCCTGGGCTTTTTTTGAGTTCCTGAGCCTGGGGATTGTGCCCCCCCTTTGTAACTTCAAGAACATTAAGGCTACGACAATGAAACCTAGAGGGTATATAGTAGTCCGAAAATGTCTCCTTTGCGATCCGCACAATGGAACAATGACGTCATATGACGTAGTCATTAGGTAATTAGTTATACGGCCGCTATCTTGGATCCGCCATCTTGGATTTCTGAAATTTTTTAAAACCTCTTAAAAACCATCCAAATTGACTCAAAATTAATCAAAACCAATAAATAAACGCTAAATGACGTAAAAATATAAAAGTTATACCAATAAACATTGTTTTTCTTCATTCAAAGGTACAAATATGCAATTTCAAAAAACATGGCTGTCAAAATCTTGTTGCCATGGAAACATCAAGTCACGTGATCAAAAAATTGTTACATAAAATTGTTGCCAGATAAATTTTAGGAAAAGTCACAAAGTTTGATGGCGTTTGAATACATAAAATTAAAGAAGTTATGAACGTTCAAAGTTAGCGCGGGCACTTTGTGCCCCCCCCCCCCCCCCCCCAGGCCGAATAGGGTTAAAATCACTCGACGTCTCACAGTCAAAATCACCTCCTAACTTGTAGCTTGTCACACAGCACTCCTGAACTTACAGTAACTCCAATTCTGTAATGTAAAAAGTTTTATTCTTATCTAGAAACTAATTTACTTTTTCAGCATGAGATGATCCATGCTTTATTATTTGTGACACAAAATAACAAGGTCAGTGGTAAATTATAAACTCAGCTATTTTATCGCAGATGAGTTCTAGAGTAGAGAATTTTCAATTTTCCACTGTTCTCAGTTAGGTACTGTTGAATAAAGTTTTAATTTAATTGTTTGCACTTTAGGATTTTATCAACAGACTCAAAAGTTAGAACCACCTTGTTCAGCAATAATAAGCAGCACCACAGGAAAGTACTGCTCAATAGCTTTCATTTGAATGGTCACACTTTAGGATTTCATCCACAGACTCAAAAGTTAGAACCACCTTGTACAGCATAATAAACAGTACCACAGGAAAGTACTGCTCAGTAGCTTTCATTTGAATGATCACACTTTAGGATTTCATCCACAGACTCAAAAGTTAGAATCACCTTGTACAGCATAATAAACAGTACCACAGGAAAGTACTGCTCAGCAGCTTTCATTTGAATGGTCACACCTTAGGATTTCATCCACAGACTCAAAAGTTAGAATCACCTTGTACAGCATAATAAACAGTACCACAGGAAAGTACTGCTCAGTAGCTTTCATTTGAATGGTCACACTTTAGGATTTCATCCACAGACTCAAAAGTTAGAATCACCTTGTACAGCATAATAAACAGTACCACAGGAAAGTACTGCTCAGTAGCTTTCATTTGAACGGCCACACTTCAGGGCTGTCATTAGTAGCCAGGACCTGGCTTTTATGGCTGGCAACTTCAGAAAAGATGAAAAATTAATAACTAAAATTATGACAAGCATGGATGCCTCTTTCTTTCTTTTATGACTGACTACATTTCATGTGGAGCCAGCTTCTTCAAAGCTTGAGGACAGCTCTAACTTTGGGCGGGCATGAAGCTCTCGGAACACCTCACAGGATTGGCTGAGAAAACAATATCTAGAACAAACAACAGAAGAATGGACCCTAACCCTGAAACAAAAGAGCTTTGTGATATCCAGGGCCAATTAAATTTGATGTTTCTAAAGAGGTTTTTTTGGCACCTGCTAACTTTGGGATATTGTCCACAGACTCATATATTAGAACCACCCTGTACAACATAATGAACCGAAATATACAGACTTCTATGGCTGTAAAATCTACCATGATCAACGAGAGTCATGTTTCAATCTTTTAGGATCATGATGCCCATGGGCCAGAATTCCTTAAACATATGCAAAGGATCAATGCAGAAAGTGGTTCCAACATTACTGTAAGTAATAAAGATGTAATGTTTATTATGTCATGAGCATGCGACCAAGGAAAATATCAGACTTCCAGATGGGAATTGAACCAATGACTTCCCAGAATCCGGTCGGACGCTCTAATTAACTGCACTACTGGGGGCTGCATGATGAACTAATGAAAGCCTTGTGGTGAGTTAGTTCATTTAATAACCATGAGGCTGGCAGCGGCTCAGTTGGTTGGAACCTTCGACCAGTAGACAAATTCAGCTAATGCATTGTTGTACCCAATGCAAACCTTCTGGGAATAAGTTTCTTTGTTCACAACATTACCATATAATTTCCATGTCAATGCTTCATTGATATGGAAATATGACAAACAAAGAGTTCTAATCCCAAAACGTTTGAATTGGGTACAACAATGCGTTAGCCGAATTTGTCTGTTTCTAGGAAGTCATGGAATCAATTCCTGTTGGGGATTTAGATTTTTTTCCCTTTGTCCCATGCATGTGACATGCTGAATTTATTATATACATCTTAAATTTTACGTAGCTCAAAATTTACCCGGTACCTTTATTCTTTCTGTAACACCACACAGGGCACTTTCGACATTGCTGATCCTAGCAGTATGTGCAATGCATGTCATGTCACATATTAACCTAGCAAATGACCTACTGTGTAGCATTTTATTTTAGCGTGAGTTAAATTGCAGATTGACGATTTTTTGTGTTTGCGGGAACTAGTTTTTGCGATTGGGAAGGACTAGTATTTCTTGCTGGGAATAAATTTTTGCGATTTGCAGGAAGTCTCTTTCAACTGGAATTACAACATTTTCGTTTTTTATTTGGATACATGCAATCGACATACAGGTGAAACAACATGAAGATGTTAAACCATTAATCAGTGTCACTCCATTACAATAAAAATTATTACATCTGAATGAAAGATAAGTTTTTTGTAAATGGGCACCAACACAATTTGCCATCACATGTCAAAAGATATGTTTGTGTATAATTTCAACAGTGGAGTAAATTTTTACAGGGAATGTTTTTGCAGGAACATTTTTTGGTGGAAAGTGAAAAACAAATGAAAAAAATAGAACCTGCAAAAATTTAGTGACACATGGTAGCTTGTCACTAGTCACCCAGTAGCTCAGTTGATTAGAGTGTGTGACTGGTTTTCGGTAGTGAGTGGTTTCGATTTCAGTCAGGAGACTGATGTTTTTCCTTTGATCCATGCTAATGACATGCAAAAATGACATCCTTCTTATTTCATTACTGAGCGTAAGATCTCCTGTTTTTCTTTCTTTAGCATTACTGTAAGTACTCAAGTATGTTTTCCTTAAAATTTTCATTAAATTGACTGTATTAAAAAAAATGTATCCAGAGCTAAAAATAAAATAAAAGATAAAAGATTGTCTCCAAGATACTCTATTTGATAGAGCTTTAACAAAATTATATATTGGACGGGTGTAGTTGACGTGATTTCCAAAACTTGCTTCTTTTTACCTTCAAGTGTTTGAAGAAGACCTTTTTCCGGTGCCATCTTTCATATTATACTGAATGTGGCTGCAAGACACAACTTTTTACGGGCAGTTAGATTTCCTGCAGTCCCTGATAACAATTTTTTTGTCTTTATTATTTTCTGCAGGTATATCATAACTTTCATGATGAGGTAAGTAATAATGTAATCACTGTTATTACATGTACATGTTCTTAAATAACAATTGGAAATGTGGAACTTGGAGTTAAGTTAAGGGGTTTTTGACTGCGCCTTTCAATAGCACGCAAATTCTGAAGATCAAGCCCCAGCTTATGTTTACATTTTACACTACCATCAATCATAATTATGGCGACAAACATTGGGCCCCTGAAAACAGAAAATGACAAAATGGATCGAAATCCACCAATCACAATTCACAGACCTTTTGACTGTGTTGAGTTAAACAACATTGTTTCCTTTAGAAGACATCTGTTATTATATTTGTGGCAGTGAAAAACAAAAGTGCTGGTTGAGTTTTGCTGATCAGAGTTTTGGTGTTTTTGAAAAGCACAGCGCTTGTATTTGTTGTGGTTCAATTTTATCCTTGGTTCAAATTTTATTTTCCTTTGTTTTTGGCTATGGTAATGTATGATAATGAGTTTTAAACAAAGGAAAATAAAATTTGGACCAAGGATAAAATTGAACCACAACATATTTTTGGACAATCTTTTAAAAAATTGGGTAGCCTGCATGGCAGGTGTTCAAAGGGGAAGGGGAAGGGAGAGAATTCAGGTGCGCGAGAACACCCCCTCCTTCCTACCCCTTCCTCGCGTGCCTTCGCGTTCTCGTGCGCCTGAATTCTCCCCCTTCCTCTTCCCCTTCCTCTTCAAACGCCTACCACGCAGACAAAAAATTGGGTGACCTTTTAGCTCCCAAGATGTAAGCTACAAATGTTGCTTATATAAACAAGTTCCACTTTCTGGGCTTTGCCAGAGTGTGGTATTCGAGCGGCAAAGCCTTTTTTTTAGCCATGATGACACTCCTATGGATCACAAAACAGAGGGCCTGCTCGCAGGCTAACAGCATGCAAATGCGCAACACCTTGATTTGCAAATTGAAAATATTAATTTTGTTATATTTTTTATGCAAATAAATATAAAGGACAACACAAGAAAAACTGCGGAATCTTATCTTATCTTTAAGGTTGATGTTTACCGTCAGCATTGGTGGAAGTGTGATGGCCCTTGTCGCAAGAGACCACCTTATTATGGGATAGTCAAAAGAGCCATGAACCGAGCTCCTTCTCCAAGAGACCCCTGGTGGGCGGACCATCAAAGGACGTGTGGTGGGACCTACACAAAGATTAAAGAGCCTGAAAATTATGGTGTGAAAAAGAGTAAATCAAAACAAGGGAAAGGAAAAAGTGACATGGAAACTGGAACAGCTGCGGGTAAAGGACAAGGAAATGAGTCTGGTACATTACCAAAGTTTTTCAAACGAAAGAAAATAGACAGCGACAATGGTAGTAGTGACTTGGACAACAATGGTGAAACAGGAATAAAGAGAATAAAGGAGTCATTTGAGGATAGTGATAAAGCTACGTCTATTAATGGTGGAGTAGTAAAATCAACTATCAGCCAACCAGGTTCATCAAGGTGGACGGCAGATGTTATACCATTTTCCGGGGCTGGTAGGACTTTAGGTTCAAGCTCTGCAGAGCATATTGGTGGTGCAAAACCTCAGTCAGGCCTTAAGAACTTCAGCAGACGTCTTAATGATAAAACAAATGGAACTAAGAAATCGGTCATTATTATAAAAACACCTTCACCAACTAAACCCAAGAAAATTCCCTCTTCAGCTCTCACCATTGTGGATGCTTTCCAAAGAGCCAAGGATAAAAGTAAGGATTGCGAGAATAGAAGTGACTCTTTAGTTAGCCCTGTATTGGGATCTCAGAGAAAGCCAATTAAGTTAGATGATTCTCCAAGTACAGCCTCTCGTGAATTTGCTAGTTCCACAGGCAGCCCAGCCTCTATTCAGTGTCCTGTGTGTCAAGCATTAGTTTTGGATTCCAGAATCAATCAACATCTTGATTCATGTTTGGAATAATTGGCAGTTTGTTGTAAATGTTGTGTAATTAAGAACGTTTTTTAAAGAATCACATTCACATAGTAGCCTGCATCTGACCATTAAAATAGGATGCCGGCACTGTCAACCTCTTGCACGCATGCAGTCAACCGCTTGCGCATGCATCCTCAAAATTGTGCCCTATTTTAAACGGGTGCCTGTTATGCAGGCCAATGTTTTTTTGTTGTTGTTTTTTTAACTGTGTATTTAGATTCCTATTTTTATGACAACATATTTACAAGTAAAATAATTATAACCTTATTGTACAATATAGATGGAATTTTAAAGAGAAATTGTTTATTAGTTTTATAATAAATCATAGAGCAGTTTTCAATTGAGTATCGTAAAACCAAAACCAAAGTAATTACTCTGACCAATCACAGCAGACGTAAACAATCCAATGAACCAATCAGAGCTCGAAGCAATTACATGTCGGCGGCGTCAAGCGCGGGAAAACGCGTGCGAGCAAGTCACGATTGGTTTTGGTTTTACTTCTGATTGGTCGAGCGAGAAAGTGGCGCGAGATTTAGCCAATCACAAAGCGTAGCAATGCAAAACCAAAGCAATTGTGTAATTACTTTCGACACTCAATTGAAAACTGCTCTAATAAAGTGACAAACATCACTCAGTTTTATCACGGATGAAAAGTAGCAGTTGTAGTTGTATATAATAAAGTAATCTGAAACATGACACTTGTAGTCATTCAATACAAAATAAATAGGTTGATTTATGCACATCTTACCCATCTTAAATATTGCACATTATTATACACTGTAGTCACTATCTGTCTTCTCATTGGCTAAGAGCCTACAGTTAATTCTGAAAACCAGCTCACCCTACTGATTATTTGCAAATTAGCGAATAATCTGTAGAGTGTACGCACAATGCACGATTTCCATGATGATTTTTGGCGACAGTGTATGTCGTTATTTTCTTTAAAACAATTGTATTATAAAACAATAACTACTCGTGCCGGTACGGCAACGAGTTAAAGTGCCCCTGCGATCAAATTTTATAATTGTTTTTTATTTCATTTTTCGAAAGAAAATATTGTAATTACTGACCTGTCCAAACCGTTTTTCAATCTGATCACAGGAAAGCGTTTTTTTTTTAATGTACTTTTCTTATTTTCACGGCTGCCATGACATTTGCATGTTCCAGTAGTTTCAAAAGAAGCCAGAGAAAGTGACGTCAAAGACTCGCTGGCTTAAAATTGCAGTGTGTGAATACAACTTATTTCAATATGCAGAACACGAGTTTGGCAATCTGAAAGCTCAATATTCCCGTGCAATAAGCTGTATTCACACAATGCAATTTTAAGCCAGTGAGTCTTTGACGTCACTTTCTCTGGCTTCTTTTGAAACTACTGGAACATGCAAATGTAATGGCGGCCGTGAAAATAACAAAAGTTTATTTTTTTCTCAGAGCGCGAGCGGGCGGAATTCTGCGAATCCTGCAATATGATTGGTTCCGGGAGCGGGCGGAAATTTACGATCTTGCCCGCTCACTCAACGATTCCGCCCGGGTTGCGTAGTTGAACAATCACGATAATTTGTGACTCTGTTGTTTTAAGCTTGTGAGGCTGGTATTATTGAATTTTCTCGTCAAATATGGACCCAGACGAAAGCTACCAAAGCGAAAGCAATTTTATTAGCTAGATAAAATATTTAACGACATAAATGAAGAAAACAATGAAGAAAACCAGCAAAGTTTCGCCATGCATAGCTGACATCGGCTGACCAAGATCCGAAAACACGCTAAAGATCTTAACGCTTCAACGAGGTATCAAAAAGACTCAATGAAGATAAGTGGATAGAGAAATCAGCCGTAAAATTAAAGGCCAATGTTATTCCTCGAAAAGGCGAGTACAAGTTTGGATTTTATGATTTGTTGATTTTATAGTTTGTTCGGCGTTTGTTGTTGTTTTTTTTGCAAAGCGACATTTGTGGCTTAAAAAATTACTGTGATTAGACAAACTAGCCCTTGTTTACAAAGGTTTTGACTGTATTTGATTTAAGTGTTCTTATTTTTCCGTTTTTCTTTTTCTTCTAATCGAGATTCTGTGAAATTTCATTGAAAAGTGTTGCCTAAGGCCCAGTTCAAACGTCGAACTTCACATGTGCCGAACCTAATGCAAATGAGCAAAATCTATTGTTCTTGTTAATTTGCATTTAGCTTCTTTTATCTAAATTCTGTAAGTTTTCATTCAAGACGATATGATTTTTAAATAAGAATAGCTCAGTTTAAGCTTTCGCACTGCTGTGAATGCGCTCGACTTTCCATTTGTAGAAAAATTTGAAAAGTTTTTAAAGTTAATCTTCAGCTTTCCACGGCTTCGCTGTACGTAAGAACATTTCTCTACCCTCACCGCAGGCAAACACAACAGCCGTTTATTCTACCGAGAGAAATAAACTGATAGAAATCAGTTTACTTTGCAAAGTAAGTTTTTTTGGTTTCTGAATGGAAAAGTTGTAAAGATTTATACCGAGTTACTTTTTGCACGCGTTGTGTCAGTTTTGCTTTACGCGGCGCGAAAAGACATTCCTTGAAAAGCTGTACAAGTATATCAAGATTTTCTCGGCAAATCGCAGAATTGAAGTAGGAAAAAAATAAATAAGTTATTTACCGGCCTTGGTCGGTCCGTATAGGAAAAACGCCTTCCCGTGATCAGATTGAAAAACCGTTTGGACAGGTTAGTAATTACATTATTTTCTTACGAAAAATGAAATAAAAATAAACTATAAAATTTGATCGCAGGGGCACTTTAAGGATTGCCCTGCGTTTTTCTCCGTGTTTTCCTCCGTGTTTTCGTATCTACTTTTGTGCATTGCGTTAGATCTGGGTACGAGAATACGCACACATGCACTGCGAGAAATATTGAGCCCACGGTACTTGGGATTCGATGTGATCGGCGTCGCGCATTTCCCTTTCGTAAACGGTCGTTGCCATTTTAGCGACACTTAGAAAAATTTTCACCAATTTTAGAATTATTTTTTATATCAGAAAAAGAAAAATGGACTATAATTACCTGAAATCGAACCCGGAACCTCTGCATGCTAACATCTCTCTCTTACCACTAGACCACTGGGTTGATCCGGCAAACCCAAGAAAAATTTAATTATAAAAGGTGGTTTTCTTAATATATGTCAATAACGGGTCACCCTAACCCTAAATCTTACTTAACCGTGAATCTAGCTTAGATCTAATAATCGCTTTACCTAGGCCTAATTTGATCTAATAATGATAGCCTATTTTCGACCCAATTCAGGCATATAAACTAGAGAGAAATAGCATCGACCATTACAAAAGGCTTGGTTACTAATGAATGCTAATGATGGCATCGACCGTTAAAAATGGCATCGACCGTTTGCTAATAATGGCATCGACCGTTAAAAATGGCATCGACCGTTTACGAAAGGGAAATCAGCATCGGCGTCGTTTTGCAAGCAAAAGCGAAACGGATGTAACTCATCTAGTATCTACAATGTAAACTAGGAATTTCATAATGAATAAAATGGTTGGAGTTTCTGAAAAAAAAAAATTGGGTTTTCATTGTTTGTTGCTGTTTACTCGTGACGGATACGGCAAAAGTTATTTTTCCCTCCGTTTTTCTTTTTATTCTTTTTGTTTTCGTCTCTTATTTGTGCATCGCATTAGATCTGGGCGCGGATCTGGGTACATGAATACGCACGCATGCAAGCAGAAGCGAAACTAATTTTGGTTTTATTTGCCAGTTGTTGTGTTACGTAAGTGTTCCCCGCGAGTAACGTACATTGCCGGTACGAGTATAGGCTACGGGTAGCCTCTTGTTATTATTAGATTTGGTTTTTGTGATATACGGAATAATCAAGGTCTCGGTAAGTGTTATCAGCCTCAGCCTTTGGATTTGGCTGGTAACACTTACCGAGACCTTGATTATTCCGTATATCACAAAAACGTCGTCCAATAAATGTCTAATAACAGGTCATGCCAGAATTTTTTCTCTCCAGAGAGTGAGAATATCTGAGTACAAGATTAGCTAGGTGTCAATACACACCAATAAAAACACGAAAGCTTGAGGCGACATCTCACTAAAGAAAACAATAGGGCAACGGACTAATTCGTCTATTTATAAGTGGGTCATTTTAAGTAGATAAACGTTTTTCTAATCTGTGATATATGAATTCCTAACACTGTTTATGGTAAACAATGTTAAATATTGGGGTTGGCCAGATTAAAATTGGCTTAGACCAAGTTTCATTATGAAGTGGCTGACAAGATTTTTTTAAAACAAAGGGCAATGAGCTAGCGTTGCTATAGTAACTGCAGTCGCTTGGAAACCAGTGACACAAAACTTTGATCACAGTTTATGAACTTGGTGAAGTATGAAACCAATCGAAGCATGTCTTCCCTGCAAAAGTTTGATTTTGAAACATGCACCCCAAGGCAAAAAGAAAAAAATGAGTCAAGCCTCCTTAACATGCTATTTTGACTGAAACTGTACAGCACTACTACGTACTACTACAAGTACAAAAAAATGACAAAGATTTATTCAACCTTTATTCAAAATTCCATAGTCCTGCAAGGGGCGACCATCACGCAAGACATAATAATAAAATGAGTATCTACGATAGATTGTTTAAAACTGAAATCAGGTATTAAAGATTAAATCACTGGCTAAAATAGTCGAATAATGCTTTTTTGAACTGGTCAGCGGACTCAATGTTTACAATTTCATTTGGTAATGCGTTCCAGTCCTTGACAGTTCTACAAAAACAACTGTTCCTATAGGTCTCACTATTTGGTGATAGTTCGATAACCTTGTTCAGACTAGAGTTCCTTAAATGTCTTTTACGTTTTATGAGATAATGTGGAAGGGCCAGGCCGCCGTTATCATGCTATGAATTGCTTTGTAAAATAAAGTTAATTGCTAGTATCTGCTACTTAATTTAAAAACGGTTTAATTTGGCCGGGCGACTTGTGATGACCTGGCACAACATCGATCTCAGAAATAAAGCGATCTAGCTCATGAAAGTAGTCCTTTTAACATTTTTAAAACATAATTTCTAATGCTGAAAAGTTTCATGATTAAATTCATTTAATCTTTTTAGACTGAAGTCTCTTGGTCCGAGCGTAAGGACCAATTCTTGGATCGGTGATAAAATCCCAGATGACTTTTATCCAGGACGTATGGTGCGGCAAGTTGTCGTAATATTCTGCTGCTATCTTCTTGACCAGCGGTAGCCTGGAGCCTGGAATGCTCGGAAAGTCGTGGTGCTCGTTATGATACCCGACATTGAAGGTCAAAAGATTTCCTGGGCCGTAGTAAGAATACGTTTCACAGCCTTCCGCGAACATATAATGCTCAGCAATAAAGTGGCCTGCCATGGGATGCAGACCCGTCCCGAGGATGGAACTCGCGGCCATGAACACTAGTGACTTCACACCCCAGAACTGGACCACTAAGAAGTTAAAAGCAAACTGAACGACCATGTTGAGGATTTCTAAGCGGCTCGGCGTCAACGGGTTAATAACCATCGGCCTGATAGCGTAAAACAATGGTTGTAGAATCACCCATATCACCTTGGTGATGGAATTACAGAAGATCCAAGCCTCAAATCTGGTTGGCAGGTCGGGGTCGATTTCGTCCACGCCCATGTAACGATGATGAAGGATGTGATATTTTTTGAAAGCAATAGAAGATGGAAACGCAGTCGGTAGATTAGCAAGGATCCCAAATAGCCTGTTAAGTAAGGGACGGCCGTTTCCAAATGCAATGTTATGGGAGATATCGTGCACTCCTACGATGAGACCGTGGGTCGCAATAGCCCCTAAGCAGTATGCTGATATGATGAGTGTCGTCCAAGACACATCGCGCATTACGTAGGCTAATGACAGCTGAACCACGATCAAAAACAGGATTTGGTACTTGAAATTTGGATCACTGCCCATCAATTTCTTGATCTCAGGGTATTTGGCTAACAAAAATAAGAATTACAAGATGAAAAAAAAATTAAATATCAGCTTTATTCTAGATCAATAGAAAGCTTGGAAACCTTGGGAGAAAAAGAGGAGTTCTTTCAAAGGAAGAGAGAGGCCTGGTGAGCAGAACCCAATCTTTTGGTGTGTGTGTTATTTTTCGATGTCATCTCTTTTTCGACCAGACAAGTCTGCACGGAGCGATGAATTAAAGGTCCACCTTCACCCAAAAGACGTTGCGGTCGTTTGATTTTGTTTTGAAATGCTCCATTGTTCATATTCATGATCTGATTGGTTGCACGCATTCAAGCATGAATCTCGTGTTTCACGAAATTTAGCACAGAAAGAGATCATGGCGCGCACAGCATTTTGGGTGAATGTGGACCTTTAAGTTAAAACCTTAAACCTTAACCGAAGAATAGATCAGATAATTAAGAACAAAATATATTTATCAAGAAGTGCAAAATAAAAACTTGTAGATTTGTTTCCAATCCAGCTGTCCCTATGAACAAGCAATGAATATTCACGATTGAATTTGCCTTCCTTAAGTTAAAGTTCTTGCATTCTTGATTAATAGTTCTTTTCGGTCACTGACTGATAATAATATTTATGGCGACAATATTCTTCCAATCTTCAAAGTATGAACATATATCTTTGTTAGGGTTGAGACACTTTTCAGTATTTTCGCGCACGATTTACCATTCAGTCGTAACCTATTATAACGGCTGTATTTGTTTAGTGATATGTAATAAGTTTTCGTCAAGTTTGCTTACAGAAAACAAGGATAATGAAGTCCAAAAAAGGCACCTAATACCTTTATATTCCATCAAGACATGACATAGTAAATGAACTGATCGGTATCCATAGTGTCTACAACATATATAAATGCCGTTAATTATTTTCCAAAACCAATTCAGTTTCCTAACACATGTCTTGTATTAATTATTCATTTGTCGGATCAACCAAAAAAAAACAGGGAATTCTATGAAACTACGAGTGACTGAGCCACTCCACAAACGAAACTCTAGTCAGTTTTCTTTATCGAGAGACAAAAAATAAATTTAACTTCTTCGCCCGGCTCGTATTTGCGGCTCTGCGCCCAAACTTTGTCAGCTTTCTTCTCGCTCAAAAAATTTCGCCAGCTATAGGCAGGTTTTAATCTTTAATCTTTAACAAATTACTCCTAAAACAGTGTAAAAAGACTATATCAAAAAGAAGACTATGAATATATAAAATTAAATATTAAATATATACAAATTTATACAATAATTAAAAAGAAACAATATATATACAGTATATACATATTAAAAAAACGCAACGCAATATTTATTGTCTGTCCTCTTTTCCCCAAGCCTCTTGGTACAGATTTCTGCTTACGACTCCGTCAATCTAATTTTCATTAGATCGTAAAAGAAGGAATCATAAACGCAATCCTCGGTAGATGGCGACTGGTACATTTACCCATAATTCTTAGCGCACAAAAATCTTAACAACGTTCATAAAAATGTAACGAAAAGTTGTAAAATCTTCAAACCTAGTCTACACATTGTTCTTTAGTACTGGAACAAATATTGTAAAAATTTGGCTTTCTTTGTGCCTTATGTGCTGTGTTAGGTCCGCAAGGTATTCTGGTAAAATGAACAGCCGCCATCTTTTTTCCTACGGTGGATTGAAAACTATGCTTACGAGATCGTTATTTGATCACGACAGTCTCACTATAAAAGATCGTGCTGTATGCTTCTGTTACGACTCCGACTCCAACTCCGTCGCTTGTGAAAACCGACCTCAGTTAAGGGCGCGTTGAAATGATCGTACTCAGGAATAGGAATAAACATATAATGCTGTTGTATGTCTATAAGTGTCAGTTAACGTTTGGAGTTTGCACGCGATAATGATCAAATAACTGGACGGAGAGCGTCCCGGCGTGAATGCTTATATCGGCGATCTGGGATCTGACGACCAATCGAACGCGGGGCCGTTTGGGCAGTACGCAGCTCTTACAAGGTCTTCTCTGATTTGCTGAGAAAACAATAGAACAAACAACACAACAATGGACCCTAGCCCTTAAAACAATAGAGCTGCGTGATATACAGGTCCAATGAAATTAGAGGTTGTAAAGAGCTGCGTGGGATCTGCCGTTTGGATTGATGGAATCGAAAGGATGTGTTCACCACAAATCCATTAAATCGGGACTTTACAGAAACTACAACGCAAAATTTGACGAGTAAAATTTCAGGTGTCGCCTAGAGGTAGTTAATAGCATTTAATAAGGGAAACAACTTATTTACCAATGTAGGTGTAACGCCTTTATTCCTAATATTTCATTGCTGATAGCCAAACTCAAATATATTTTTAAAATTGAAGAACAGATTGCAAGATCAAGTGATAAGCTTTTAAGCCACTACAAAAAGTGGGAGAGATTCTTACCTTTGCGATACAAGTAATAAAATCTACCTTTTTTTTTCATTTTCTTTTCATTGCATGTATGTGTGATTTGTAACTACCTAGCTTCTATCTTGTGTTTCAAAATGTATTTTTTTGGTAAAAACGAAAAAAGCAATAAAATACAAAAAAAAAAATCTTGAGAAGTCCCGGCACAGAAATGATGAACCTAATAGGAAAAACATTATAATCCTTAAGGCAGCTTTCGGAGAATAAGAAAAGCTGTTGCCATTTTGCTTAATAGAATTTTGGGCTAAAAAAAAACCTTACAGGTATCGTGACTTAAATTGCATACATCATGGATGTCAATATGACAACATTGTCAAACATATTAATCTGTCAAAGTTTTACGTTTGTATAGTTTAATCCTCAGAAGATAGACCACCCCCTCTCTTTTTCGGGCGAAATAACTGGCGCCAGTCCATGCCTTAATTTACCTGAGGAGTTATAAATCATTTAAATCTTGTAGCCGCGTAAATAATTGTTTCCTAAATGTGTTGCTTTATTCGTTGACATCATACCTAAAAGTTAAGCTTGGATAAATTCTGCTTGTAAATTGGCGTATTCTGCCTGCCGGCAATGCTTGTAAATATCACGTGTCCTGAGGCCCGTTTCTCGAAAGTCTGTCCCGATAACTTTTCGGCTCCGGTAAGGTATTTTATGCGCGCAACGTTTAAAATTTTGCTGGTTTTGAAGCCTAAGCAATAAAATTCTGAGTTGATGAAACAAGTCGGGATGGTTTGTAGGCTAAAAACTACACTTCCATTCCATGATAGATTCTAATTTTAAAATATAGCTCCGGGCCCGAAAAGTTATCGGGACCTTTGAGAAACGGGTCCGTTTTCTCATAGAGCAATTGCATGCGCGCGTTTTCAGATCAGTCTGTGATTTGTATTTCTCCATACCCGCTAATCATAGACAGTGTTGCGGCTTACCTCACTTAATTCACTTGAAAAAGTTAACGGGGCCATGCCAACAACATACTGAGGTACAAGCTCACAGAATACAACCTAATCTAGCGGCAGACGTTTGTAAAAATACTTCTCATACAAAGACAAATTAGCAAATAAGTATCTCGTCCGTGGCAGTATGTATAAAACGCACACGTCAGAAATGTTTGGCTGAAGTCAAATTGTGTAATCGGCAAAAAATAAACGATTCTTGTGATCTACACTTGTTATTTATTTTCGGGGAGGGGGGAACTCAAGAAAGCGTGCATGGCATGCACTTTAAGTTGTGCTTAGCTCATTATAATCATTTAAAAGAGTCGTGTGAAGGTGCACGAATCTACAAACTTATTAATATCTTCTCGCGAAACCAAATGGGACGAGGTTTTCCTTTTGTTGTCTTGTCTTTTTGAAGAAAATATTCGTCTGACAAAATATTGCTTCAGTGCAAGAGAATTTCACTTGTTCAGTATAACAAATTGAAACATTAAAACAGCTGAGACACTAACAACACGAATGTTCTGGTTGCCTCAGGCAAAACGGACTTAATACCTAAATAAAATGGAGAAAGTTTTTTTTTTCTATGGATCTTCAATGCTTGATCGACCCACAAGGAAGTAAGCTTTTTGGAAATATTGGGTTGACCCAGCCTTCCAGCTACATGTTCATCCCCTAAATCTGTTACGTATACAAAGTCATTTTTTAAACATTCTGAATCGATTTATCTAAGAGCTCTCAATAGCGAAATGATCAACTTACCGAGTATTTCTTTCCTTCTGGTGGCATGCGGCTCAGCTGTATATGACCATTCAAAGTCATATCGAGTTATTTGGCCTCCCATAACCAAGTCCTCCTCTAAACTGATAGCGTGGCAAGCAACATTATGAGTAAGTTTTGAACTCGATGCTTATAAATGTTAATAAGTTAGTTTTAATAACTATTCAAATAAGCCTAAAAAAATGCTATGGTTGAATTAATGCCATTTACTAAATATTTGAACAACACGTCGACTCAGTCGTTTTGAGCACTTAGAATTTCACTTTGCCAACTTTAATTTTGTCTTCGCTATTTTTTTTTGTATGCTTTAGTAGTTCTCGAAGACTAGTGATCCCTCGAACATCAAACAGTATACTGACGAAAACTAAGCTAATTGAAAAGTCCATATCGCCGTTCGCTTCAATTGCAGTGTAATTTATTCATATACGACTAGTGATCAAGGCAGAAGAACAGATGACGGGAAAAAAATTGGCCAAAATTCGAAGGCGTTCTACATGTGAAAATTAGTGGGTCTGGTTTAATTTGTGAGGTCTTTTCTTTGTCATT
The DNA here is from genome assembly GCA_022457155.1 of Cladopsammia gracilis. Lineage (NCBI taxonomy): Eukaryota > Metazoa > Cnidaria > Anthozoa > Scleractinia > Dendrophylliidae > Cladopsammia > Cladopsammia gracilis. Next base: position 736,495 of record JAJGOT010000428.1, read on the forward strand.
TCAGTATTTATGAAATCCTCGCTGTTTTCAGTGATTAGACGATAAATATCTAATGTTCCAGCTGGCTTTGGTGGAAAATTGTACACCAGTGTTTTATTGGAAATTAAAAACTCTTCGATATTCGTATTTACCCCAGAAAAATCAGATTTTAAAATATTTGCTACTGGGGGAGTTGCTTTTGGTTTTCATTGAAAACTGAAATAAACGTTCAAAAGATCAAATAATTAAAATGGATAATTTTAAAATATATCACTCCGACGTAGGCGTGAAATAATCATCAGCAATAAAACAAATAATCAAGCTTTAGTATTCTTCGCATAGTTAATTCTGTTAATTAGCCAAACTGATCGTGTCATTTTATTGACATATTAACTCTTTTGAAAACGCCGCAACATTCAGACATCAATAGTTGTCAATATATTTTTATACAATGCACTGAATACTACGCGCTCTGTGATTGGTTGTTGCCTATGATCTATCAGAGTACAAACGCATGGCTGACGTCATAGAAAAATTGTTTGCTTTGTTTTGATGGCGCACAGTTTTGAAAATGTTTGCGAGATTATTCTGGATTGAACACTGAGTGAAAGCCTCGAAAAATGTTTCGCAGAAGCTGTTTACGAACAAGAAAAAGAAGAATTAGGCGATGAATTTTTTTTTTTTTATAATAAATCTTTATTCATAACAAACATATATAACAAGCAAAGGAAAAGAAAAAAAACACAGCAGAGTTATTAAAAAAAATAATTACACCACAGTTGTGAATTGTATGTAAATTGTATGTAAATTGAATATAACACATAGTAGTTAGCTTGGGAAAAAAACTAAGTTAACAATAAAGAAAATCACTATACCTACACAGGAGGTAGAAGGAGCGCTTTGTAGTATGTTACGAAAGTTACTAGTTCATTATACGTTCGACTTTGTACTTAAAACAAATTTTGTTTATAAATTCCGACAAAATAGGTCTATTGTTATTTAATTTTCTAGATGAAATGGAGGGTGTACATGAAAAGGAGGGTGTAATTCAATTTTCTCACGAGCCTTTGGTCCATTGAGTCTTTAAAGGTTCCAAAGAGCATTTCTTTGGTGTTTGGATTAAGAGAGGTACCATTACTTGAGTTAAACCAGCCAACGACTTCGTCTACGAAAGTTTTTGTTGTCCTGCAACAGAGAGAGAAGTCTATCTACACTTATTGACCTTATTTAGGACTGATGCTACAAATAAAATGTTAAAAGAAAAAATGTGCACACGCATATATGTGAGCTTGTCATCAATATCGATATAATCTGCCCACGTTAAAAAAAGGACAGCGTAGAGTGGTTGAGAAATAAGACCAACACAAAGATCGGTGACTGCCAGACATCCAAACAACCATTTTGTTGGTGGATAAATGGACGACACTTTATAGAGAGCAATCAGGATCAGAGTATTGCCAAGAGATGCGGTGACGGATAGAAGAATGTTCGGGGCTGAAAAAAATACGGATATGCTTGCTGGTAACGGGCTCCATGATGTGGTATCCGTGGCGTTTGTGCTGTTTGCCATTATTCTCAACGAATACCGCTTAACGTTCTTGTAAAAGGAACTTTGGGCTGAACTTTGGTCGAACGTTTTTTTAAACGTTCGACTGCTTGAGTTTAGACTTGTTAAGGTATCATTACTCGAGAACTGCACTTAATTCCCGACTTGGTGAAAATAACTGGTCTGATCAATGCCAATGAAGTGAAACTGCAAAAACAGGAAGATGGACTTTTCAAATAACCTGGTCATTTTATTTACGTTATGACGTCGGCGGTTTTAAGAATTGGAAAGCGACAGCTATGTCTTAATAACTTCTGCCGGGCCATTAAAGGCTGGTTTTCACTAGCGCATAAGCATAAGCATAAGCATAAGCATAAGAGATCCAGAAGCAAGTGAGAACTCCCACGACATAAGCATAAGCATAAGCACAAGAAGAACGAACACGTTTCGTTCTTCTTGTGCTTATGCTATGCTTGTGTCACATTTATGTCAAGTGAGAACGGGGATGAAATAAGCACAAGCATAAGCACAAGGCGGTCAACCAAATCATCCGCCATCTTTGATTCAGATCTCACAGCCGAGGAGAGCTGGTATCGAGAATTTCGTTCATACTGCGCTTGCGTATGTCTTTATGCTTATGTTATGGCGTTCTCACTTGCTTTTCGGCCGATTATGCTTATGCTTATGCTTGCGCTTGTGCGCTAGTGAAAACCAGCCTTAACTACACCTATTAGAGCTCTATGTACTTGCCGTTAGATCACATTCCACTGTCCGTAAATAAATACAAATTTTTTGAGTATTTTAATATGGGATACGTTTTATCACTCGAGAGTTTTATACAATATTAAGCATTGTCGTCATTAAAAGTCTTAACTAGTTTTAACTTGGTAAATTGTTTCCCGTGGACTCAGATATAACCTGCTGTTGGTTGCACTAAATAAGCCGTCATTTGACGGACCTTTCAAATAAGGTTGTCAGTTTATGTCTCGTCCTGTTTTATCACGATAGTAAAATACGACATCAGCTTTTAAAGAAAATGATAGTTACATCCGTGACATCTGGCCATAATTTATCTACACCTATTATGTACTTACCATTAATCACAGTCGATTATCTGCCTAACCTATGAAATATAAATTTGTTGGCCGTTTTTTTTTTTTTTTTGGAGTCTTCAATGGGAGACTTTTTATTCATTAAATTGGGTATTACTAAATTGTTTTCTCGGCCCGTTGTTTCAAATAAAGCCTGCTGGTGGTTGCATTAAACGTATTTTTAAGATATATCATAATTTGTTTGACATGTTGACTTTGTTGCCTGCCGAAGAACTAATTGAAAACTAAAAGGTAGCAAAATAAATTCAGATGCACGCTTCCAATTATAAATTTGTTTTGAAATATTGAACGCATTTGTAAGACCGGCTACGTTACTCTTAGTCTCTTTTAACCTTTCTTGCCACTTTTTTCCCGTTATATTTATGTATAATTATAATCATTGAAATGGAAAACTTTAAATAATAATACTATACACCCGTTTTCAAAAACGTTTACATCGAGAAAAGTATATAGATATCTAAAGTACTTTTGTCGTTCTCTACTAAGATGTTTTAGTGTTATTTTGAAAATCAGTAAAGGTATTGTAGCATGGCTTTGAACTCCGCTTTGACCAAAAACGATCAAAATTCTCGTGGTATGCGAACGCAAGTAGAACATTGTTGTTGTGTTTTTCTTTTCCGGTGCTTTCGAATAACGCTTGCGTTATGCCCGTTGTCGTGTTGAAGAAAGGCGGCTTATTTGGATAATTTGGCAAATTTCACTGAAGCAGTTTTATTTATATGTCTGTTTTATTTCTATTATTATTTTGTGTCTGTTTCTTCATTTTTTATGTAGATTTTGTGCTTGTGTCGCTTAATATAGTATTGATCTGTAACTGTCTTAAAGCTCTTAAAGGGAACCTCCATTGTTATAACAAATTGACGTTAAATTGTTGGAAATAAAGTCTAAATTAAAAATTTTTAAAAAGTAGGTGCAAATATAATTTTAGTGTACAAAAAATGGTTATAAATATCGTCTATTTTCGCTTTCAAATTTCCCGCGCGCTGCCATTTTGAATATTTATGACGTGTTACGGTTGTCTTATTGTTGTATACAAAAGAACTTCGATTCTTAACAATAGCGGCAACCGTAACACGTCACAAATATTCAAAATGGCGGCGCGCGGGAAATTTGAAAGGGAAAACAGGCGATATTTATATCCATTTTATTTGTACACTAAAATTATATTTGCACCTGCTTTTTTAAAATTTTAAATTTCGACTTTATTTCCAACAATTTAACGTCAATTTTTTCTGACAATGGAGGTTCCCTTTAAGCCCGAACTGCATAAAGTACAGGTTTACTAGAAATACGTGTCTCGCAGAACCTCGCGAAGCTCGGGGAGGATGCACTGCAAAATTTTAGCGATACACTTTTTCAGGGTAAACCGTCAGCCCGGCTGCCATGAATAAACTTGAGCGCGCGCCATTGTCAGCGGTCGCGATTTTTGTTGCCAGGCAACTGCACGACATCTTCAGTATATATATACATATATATAAATATATTTTTCGCTCGATTTGGCGCGGCTCAGCTCCCGAGACCCGAGCACCCGAGCGGCCTTCGGCCGACAAATTTATTAACCTCGCTACGCTCGGGCCTTCGGCCCTCGCTTCGCGAGGAATAAGGGACTGTGCAATAATTATCGGGGAGGGGGGGTTGGAAAACCAGAGGGGGGGGGGGGGCATAAAGTAAAATCAAAGCAAGGATAGGGGGGCTCAAAGTAAAATAAGTCACTCAAGAGGAGGATGGGCTTATCATTTTATTTCAAGTGTTTATAGTTCTCACTGAAAGGCTTGATGAGCTGTTCTGTGGCTGAACTGCAATTTCAATCTGTTACAATACGATTAACTATTCTTTAATTCTTCTCTATCTCTATAATAGAGAGACGAATATTGTGATAAAGCGTTTCTGGCTTTTTTAAATTTGAATAGCCCAATTTCGATATATTAAAATTCAACTTGAAACAAAAGACATCACTGCGAGGCTTAGGGAAACGATAGTAAGGATTTATATGGTTTATTCCCTTAAGTCTCGTAGTGTTGTCTTTTGCTTCAAGTTGAATTTTAATATATCGAAATTGGGCTATTGTCAACAACATTTGAACTGAAGAATATAGTTATACACCAGTGCAAATATTTTGCCGTGGTGAAAATACTTTGCTCCAGGTCAAATACTTTGCACTGTTTCAAAATAAATTTGATAAATTGCACCAAAATCATAATTTCACTACAATGTAGGTGACCGTATTGCAACAGATTGAAGATGTACCTCAACCAGCATGGTGTTAAGATCAGTGGAGGTAAAGTGGCACTGGTTGCACGAGTTCTCCAGTACGCTCGTGGTGATCATTCTTGCATCCCACGAGAAACCCAAGAGAACGTTAACGAGGAAATGAGTTCCAGTGAAAGCAACTCGGATTCGCAATGAAGTGATTCAGAAGTGGAATCGGATGGCTTTGTTGAACACTGCTTCGAGGTCATGATTGTTCCAGATACGCATGTCCAACAAGTAAACATGTAGTATTACTGTATATCCACGTCTGGAACAAACATTACCTCGTAGCAATAACAGGTGGGTGTATATTAAGAAAATGTTGGGTATTTGTATATAAAATGAGTGTGAAGGGGGGGGGGGGGGGAGAAGGGGGGTCATACAAAATTTCTGACTGATCAGAGGGGGGGGGCAATAACTAAATTCAGTCCTTTCCCCCCCCCCCCCCCCCCCCCCCCCCCTCCTGATAATTATTGCACAGTCCCTAAATACAAATTAGTTTTCTGTTTGGCGGACTTATTTTTTGTATTTTGGTGTCTGACGTTTTCTGCACTCGAGCAACAATTATATTTGGTTACTTTTTTTTCCCGCTGGTTCTTAAATATAGCCTGCTGGTGGTTGCAATGAACGAATTTATGAGATATGTCCTAATTTTCGATAATTTGTTTGACACATTGACTTTGTTGCTTGCCGAAGAACTAATTGAAAAATAAAAGGTACATGTAGAAAAATAGATTCGGATGCACGCTTCCAATTAAATCAATTAAGACTAGAACTTGTTTAAAGTATTGAACGCTTTCGTAAGACCCAAACAATTAAGGTTTATAGACCACAGTCACCGAGGAAGTCAGTCATGTTGAAATAAAAAATAGTATTTTCAGTGCAGTTGCCACTTTGGATACCATATTGGTACAGCCATGAACTCAGAACTCAAGCAAAAATGTTAGATTTTTTTATTTTCTGATCCTTCTGAAACAAGAAAAACCAGTCCTTCCCGATCGCAAAAATTAGTTCCCACAAAACACAAAAAATCGCCAATCCGCAAAATTCAACTCCCGTAAAAATAAAGTGTCACACCGTAAACCTTCCAAACCTGGTATTTCTTTACCCTGGCTTATGGTTCCACCGTTAATTTAAACTCCGAATTCAATAAAGAAAGGCATTTCTCGTCACCTGTGGCAGTTTTTCGTAAAATATTTAGCAAAAACCACACAAATTAACCGGCGAATAGTTTCATTTTAATAACTACGTACACTTATAGATTTCATCGACTGACTTAAACATAGAATCACATTACACATCTCAGAGTTTAACATTGCGAATGAAAGTATTAACCTATCCTATGACTGAATGATAACACTGTTCTAACCTTACGATGCTTTGCTACTGGGTCGGGTTGTTCAAAAGGTGCATAGCGCTATCCACCGGATAAATTACTATCCAGCGGATAACACAATGGATTTTGTTTATACTTATCCAATGGATAGTGATTTATCCGGTGGATAGCGTTATCTACCTTTTGAACAACCCGGCCCTGGTCGGCACACTGATGTATAAGCCGAGTGTCTATCTTTCCATTGTAACTTATACTACATAGTACTCCATATCTACTGTTTAAGGTTACAGTGTACCTTCGGGGTGTCTCCAGTATAACAGCTCTAGCGTCTTAGGATTAAACTTAATATACCTAAACCCAGATATCAAATTAAAGCTTATAGAGCTGGCTATCTAAATATGGAAACCATTTGGTAATAAAATGAATTGTCGAATTTTTTACGACATCTAAATTCGAACGTATGAATCAGCTTTAAAACGCTATAACTCAAAGCGATTATTGTATTTTGCTAATTTGATTTGTTCTCGGGTTTCCGGACACGAAGCGCTAAAAAAACGTGTCGGCGATTTCCCATTTTCAATTCACGTGAAAAGTTACAGAATATTTTCGAAAAAGGGAGAAAAAAAATTGGAATGATCGCACGGAAATGGCTCTTGACGAAAAAGTTTTCGGAATTAAAAAATTCGCCGACACGTTTTTGTTGATTATGTTAGCCTAGCTTCTGTCCAAATTTGAGGAAAATCGAACAAATTTCCTTTGAGTTGTAGCTCTTTAAAATGTCTCCAACAAGCGAAAAATTAACTTTGAGAAAACAGCGCTTAAAAAAACATATCGCTTCATAAACAAACTCCGCTCACAAAAGTTATACCGTCATTTCTCCATCAATTTTCACTATTTTTCGATAATTTTTTTTTAATGAAAGTTCATTCTGTAAACTTTATTTTGACGGCACACTGTAACCTTAACTCAACAAGGAGTACACTTGCGGAGTATGTTCTTCACTTCCTGTCTCACATCTCTGATCCTCCAACAGTAGAGGATCGGGTTGAGAGACGAGTTCAAATAAAGTAGACATACTGAAAAATAAGATGTGACGTTCCATATAACAGTCGAAACGTCTATGTTTCCATACCACGCTATCAATACCCTTATAGTATAAGGTGCATAGCAAGTGAGTAATGCTAACTGCACCCAAGCTATGCTCCATACTGTCTTTTTGTATCGTGCTATGTTCAGTGGATTTCCTCCTCCATTCAGTTGTCCTGGCTGAACATGGCCTTGCACTTGAACTTGTTGATGGCGGAGAGTAAAAAAAATCTTTATGTAACAGAACGTTGAAATTGTAATACAAAGTATAATTAAACCAAAATGTCCAAAAAAAAAACTCGATACCCGTGATATAAACAAAAATTCTCGCGATGAGTAATGCAGCGTTTAGAACAGCAAATAACCAAAAACAACCTATGACCACACGCACTCGCCGTAAAGTTACAACATGTCTATACCTTAGCCCCAGCAACAGAGCGAGAAGTCTGTCAACACTGATGGCGGCCGATGTTAGGACTGATACTATAATTAAAGTGTTATAGAAATACACATACACATATGCGAGAATGTCATCAATATCGATATAATCTGCCGACCTTAAAAGGAAGATAGCGTCGAGCGGTTGAGAAATAAGACCAACACAAAGATCGGTGACTGCCAGACATCCAAACAACCATTTTGTTGGTGGATAAATGGACGACACTTTATAGAGAGCAATCAGGATCAAGTATTGCCAATAGATGCGGTGATGGATAGAAGAATGTTCAGGGCTGAAAAAAATATGAATATGCTTGCTGGTAACGGGCTCCATGAGGTGATATCCGTCGCGTTGGTGCTGTTTGCCATTATTCTCGACGAATACCGCTTAACCTCTTTGTAAAAGGAACTTTGAGCTGAGTAAAACGTTCGACTGCTTGAATTTACACTTGTTAAGGTATAATTGCGCGAGAACTTCACTTCCCGACTTGGTGAAAACAACTGGTCTGATCAATGCCAATGAAATGAAACTACAAAAACAGGAAGACGGACCTTTCAAATAACCTTGTCATTTTATTTACGATACGACGTCAGCGGTTTTAAAGAAAGCGACAGCTACGTCCGAGAAACTTCTTTCGCGCATTAACTACACCTATTATGTACTTACCGTTAGATCACATTCCACTATCCGTCATTATATACAAATTCGTTGGTCGTTTCGTTTTTGTATTTTTTAGTATTTTAATATGAGATACGTTTCATCACTCGAGAGTTTTATACACTATTGAACATTATCGTCATTAAAAGTCTTAACTATCCAGGCCTAACATGGTAAATTGTTTTCCGTGGACTCAGATATAACCTGCTGTTGGTTGCACTAAATAAGCCGTCATTTGACGAACCTTTCAAATAAGATGTCAGGTTATGTCTCGTCCTGTTTTTTCACGATAGTAAAAATACGACGTCAGTTTTTAAAGAAAGTGACATCTGGCCATAATTTAACTACACCTATTACGTACTTACCATTACATCACAGTCGATTATCCGCCTAACCTATGAAATACAAATTTGTTGGCCGTTTGGCCTTCGACTTTTAGCCGGTTGTATTTTTGAGTCTTCGATGGGAGCCTGGTCTTTTTATTCATTAAATTGGGTATTACTAAATTGTTTGCTCGGCCCGTTGGTTCAAATAAAGCCTGCTGGTGGTTGCATTAAACGTATTTTTAAGATATATCATAATTTGTTTGACATGTTGACTGTGTTCTGTGTTTCTTGCCGAAGAACTAATTGAAAAATAAAAGGTACATATAGAAAAATAGATTCGGATGCACGCTTCCAATTAAGACTAGAACTTGTTTGAAATATTGAACGCTTTAATAATGTAAGACCTAAACAATCCTCGGTAGGAAAAAAGATGGCGAGTGGTACATATACCCATAATTCTTAGCGCACAAAAACCTTAACAACGTTCATAAAAATGTAACGAAAAGTTATAAAATCTTCAAACCTGGTCTACACATTGTCCTTAGTACTGGAACGAATATTGTAAAAATTTGGCTTTCTTTGTGCCTTATGTGCTGTGTTAGGTCCGCAAGGTATTGTGGTAAAATGAACAGCCGCCATCTTTTTTCCTACGGTGGATTAAGGCTTATAGACCACAATCACCGAGACAGTCAGTCATGCTGAGAGAAAAAAAAAATAGTCTTTTCCGTTCAGTCGCCACTTTCTCGTGCTCTCCAAACTTCCCGCGTGCATCCTACGGCCTCGTCGGCTAAGAATTAGGCGGTATCACGCACGCTTTCGCGCTATAATAGTTTTAAAATTCAACACATTGATAACAAAGCACAGTTTGAAGAAAAAATATGGAGGTCGGTCTGTCATTTTTGCATTCTCTTGTCAAAATGCGAAATTTACCTCCATCGTTGGATATACGTCATGTGGACATAGCGTATTTCGATAACTTTTTGACCAAATTTGGGCAGTGTATCAATTATAAAACTCAATAGAAGCACGCTAAGCATGAACCAATTATTAATAGGCCATTTTCGAGTTACGTTATGCCTTGTTGTCAAAGCGAGGCTAGGTGCACAACCTTTCATATGAAGATCAGTTTTATTTGCATTTGAATAAAAAACATTTTCATATGAAAGGTTGTGCACCTAGCTTCGCTTTGACAACGAGGCATAACGTAAGTCGGAAATGGCCTATTATTATTTTGTTTCTGTTTCATCATCTTTTGATGCAGATTGTGTACTTGCGTCGCTTCTGTAACTGTGTTAAAGATTTTTAGCCCAAACTGTAAAAGCTTTCTGAGGCTGGAGGTATATGAAAAGGATAGGGATTTCACGAGTTGAAGTATAGGAAAGGGTAGGGAAAACACAAGTTGAAGTATTGAAAAGGGTAGTGAAAACTGCCATTTATAAGAATATAAAAAGTGCCTTTCAAAATATATCAAACAGACGCACGTAATAGCTATTTTAATGCTTATACTGAAGTGAAAAGAAAAAAAGGGTATCATTTTCAATTAAAGGTATATGAAAGGGTTGCCTTTTCTGTCAAAAACGGTATATAAAATGGTAATAGTTTGGACCTCGGGGCGGAGCATCTCCGTAGAAAACTTTGTTGAGAACCCCCTTCCCCGGGAAAAACGTGCGTTGGGTGGCCAAACATGCTCGCAAGAAGACGCAAGTTGTTCGCAAGTTGTGAAAAAGCCATTTCATTACACTGAGCCTTGTGCACGCGATCATACCAAAGCAAACGATACTGAAAACAACTTGTGATCACTTGCGCCGACTACTTGCGTTTGGTGACCAAACGATGAATGACTTGCGCCCACTTGCGGACAAATTTGAGCTCTATCTGAGTGATCGCAAGTCAACGCAAGTCCTGGCCAAACGGAGTCGAACTTGCTGAATACTGTCCTTTTTTTATTCTATCAAGCCTTTCATTCTTCTTTAGAACATTATGCTGTTCTTCCCGCGACATCCACGAATTTTTGGCCGCGTTTAGGAGTAACCATCGTGATTCCGCGAGTTTATTATTTCAGATGCATCACGGTACAATTGTCCGTATCAATAATTGGTAGCCTTCATTCATATTACGTGTTTAACAGTCTTGGTGTTTGACTTCAAACAGACCTTATCTTGTTCAAAATGGCGGCGTAGAAACACCCGTATTTGAACTAGATCGTTACGCTGAACGCGGCCAAAAAATTCGTGGTTGTCGCGTTCAATGGGAAGAGGGATGAACCAGTTTTTTTCTTTCTACCTGAGTTAGTTTTTTATGAGTCGTGTTTTTCTTATCCGGTCTTTCATTAATTATTTTCTTTTCGTTTACCATTTAGTGCGGGGCATAGGATGCAACAAGCTAGAGTTAAGGAACTGAGCGACCAAAGAGAGAAAGGTAGCTAAGTTTCTGTGTCTTGATTTTCCAATGATGACTGGCACCCAAACCAAAACACTTCAAACCAACAATTGTTCATTACGCACTCACTGAAATAGCGCAGTGAACATAAAAAGGAGGAAAGAAAAAAGAAAAGTGCGCGACCTAATGATTACCGCCAATCAGAACGCAAAGCAAAATCATGTGACTGGTGACAAGTGCGAACGAGAAACCTGAAATCTGTGGCAAGCGCGGGAAACAAGCCGGTGAAAATGACAAGCGCGGGAAACAAGCCGTAGGTGGTAAGCGCAGAAAAATATGTGGGTGATAAGTGACAAGCGCGGGAAATGTGCAAGATGTGGCAAGCATGGGAAAAATGATTACATGCATAGGTGACAAGAATGCGAAATGTGCAATCGACGTCGGAGAGAACGGAAGATACGTAGGCAACCCCAGAGTATAAACCGTCAATGACAAGCGCGGTAAAAATATACTTGGAAATACCTTAGTTTTCAGTTTACGTATCAAAACAGTGCTGTTGCATGTTAGAGAGGGCGTGTAAAATTATCCACGGCTAGTTGGGAAGGTGGACATTTTTTAATGGAAATAAAAGGGATTATTACTAAGACAACGTTCAGCAAAAACACGAACGAACGGTTTCAGTTAACTGGTGGCCTGTTTTATTTACTTTACAAGTGCTAGCAGAAAGGACTTGATGACAGAAGTTGAACTGAAAGTGAATCTCGATCAGTGGATGGATGGGTTATAAAGAACTTAATATCAAGAAAGGAATGTCAGGAGGAAATAGCTATTCAAAACAAATTCGGTTTTTTTTTTATTACAGCAAAGAAAACAAGTACGGTAAACAAATATATAGTGCATGGATGTCCAGCGCCGATTCATACGTCGTACCCAACTTCGCATGCTCTTCCGTCTTTCATATTGTTAGAAGTATAAGAAGTCAAAGAACATACAGCTATTTCAATTAACGTTGTCGTATGAAAGCTCAAAGCTACAAGTGAAGATAGTTGGGAGCGGCGCAAAAAAAAAACGTTTTCCCGCACGTCGCATCGCTCATTCGCGCCGCTTCTTTTCGTTTCGCCGCTCCCACCTATCTGAATTCCTGGAACAGGCGCTCGGTTTACTCGTTAGGTCTTGACTTGTAGGCTTTGAGGTTTGAGCTTTGAGCTTTCATCCGACAACGTTAATTGAAATAGCTGTATTTTAATTAACAGAACCCCCAAACAATGGACTAAATTTGCTAAAAATTAATGTAAAAGTGTACAGAAGCTATAAATAAGGGCCTTTGGACAGGATCATTTGCAGGATGGCCGAAATAAATGACAACTTGAAAAAGATTGACCAACTTTTTCAAGCAATTTCCTTGAGCGTCGCGAATAGCAACCGAAATCGACTCGGTTTTCCATTTTTCTTCAAGAATTCACCTGATATCTTTCCCCTTGGTATTTTCAGAAACTTTTATGTCTGAGAAAAGATACTTCATTTGAATTTGAATTAATTTTTGACCCAAAACCATAACAATTCCAATGACGAAGCCCTGTAAAGCAAGACACTTTCGTATATGACATTGTGAAGGGAGAACACGTTTTTTTAAGCGTGGATAAATTGTAACTGAAAAAAAAAATAACGTAAGCTAACTGCATAATAATAAAATTACTTTTATAAAATCAGAATGTGTGTTATATCTTGCTATACATGGGGTTTACATACCCGCACTGATCGCGTTATAGGTTTCGACATATTAGGACTTCAACACGGTCAAACTGTGTAATTCATTAGACTGTAATTTTCCAAAGATTAGTCCAGCTGTATGATCCTTTCTTAGCACTCTTGTATACGCTTGTCTCAGGGGCGGATCTGGAGGGGGGGGTGCAGGGGATGACCTGCATCTTTCTAATATAACTGGTATTCTGCAAAGAAAAAAAAAACGTGGTTACGTCATTCTTAGGACCCGTTTTCAATGCATGTTCTTTAGGTATTGGTTGAATTCTATTTCTCAGTTAATTTTGACAGTTTTGCTCACGAGTTGAGCTTGCTTGCAGGCCGTTTCAAGGGATGGTCCATTATTTTTTTGGAGGGGGGATGAGAAATTTTTCTCTGCAAACAGTTTTTTTCAATTTATGCGCCTCTGCAATAATGTTTTTCCAAGAGCACCTTCCTGCAAACATTTTTTTTATTTTTAATCAATCAATAGTGAGTGCTATAGCAAATTATTTTGGCCACATACACTCCTAGTAATGTATAGTTTGTTGTTCCTTCATACATCACTCACCTTTTTAATTCCTACGCAGCTACTGGCGCAAATAAAGGGCATACGACAAGAAATATGCAAAGGGAGTAGCAGGCTTTTTCGCGATTCCACAGTAAATATACCGAAGTCCGAAATGTACCTGATCATTTGGCTCAAATTTTTAATAGTACAAACTCTATGTGTTCTTACAATCTAAGAAACTCAACATATAATCGCGTTCGAAGAACGCAATTCTAATTTGGTTCGTGTTGGTAGTCCTGTAGTTTACATGCAGTAAAATTTGAGATTTTTTGGTAGACGGTCTTCCAAATGGCCGCCTCTATTGCTTTTTTCAGGGGCTCATTTCCGCCGGAAGTTCCTTCGAACGCGCCTCCATAATCTCCGATTACTGCTAGTTTATTTGAACCAAGACCGTATACTGAGGCTGGAAAAAATAGCTTCCACTATAGAGGGGCAGTTCTCTGGAATAGTCTATCAAATACTACTAAAGGGCAGACAAGCCTGAAATCGTTTTTATCATATTTGTAATTTAGTATAGTTTTAATGACCATTTTATTTTTTATTGCATGATTATATTATTGCACGGCTCTCTGGAAGAGCATTTTTATGATGAGATTCCGTGAATAAATAAAAATGATTGATTGACAAACGGTATCTCATTCGCCTGTACAGCCGGTCAAACTTCAGCCGCTGTGAACTGCCGCGTCGGCTGGAGAGCTTATTAGCGCTGCTATTGTTTCATCTACCACAACGCGAGGAACTTGTTCCACGTCGGCCATCGAGTAAGTCGGGGATGATAACAGAAACACCAAACTATTCACTTTTGCGGCCTCGAGTAGAGTGATGGGGTGGGGCACATGTAACTTCTTTTATAGTCTCATTAACATAATCCCCAGGGTATTAATTACCAATGCAAATTGAGTTTGCATAATGGATGATATAGAGCGAAAAATGGATTATAGGTGATAACAAGGGGTGCTCGTATGGGTTGGTTAGTTTCAAGAAGTGTCTTTAGGTGCAATAGCTTCGGTACGTGTGATGTTGTGAACGCGTTTTATTTTTTGGTTAAGGAAAGACAGATTATACCCACGTTTATTAAGATACTAGGATTTAAGTTCATTAGTGCGGAGTGTAAAAGGCTCGTTAGAAGAACAAATATTTGTTCAAATATTTGAACAACAAATATTTGTAAAATAACAAAGAACATCGTAGACCAGTTGACAAACAAACCAACATCTCCAAACCTACTACAGTCTCATCATTTTCTTTCTAACGACCATACACCGAATGCAAATATGGCCGTCCAACAATTTTTTGTTTGGACAGGTTCTGAAGAAAAGAAAGCAATTGAATAATGATAAAGATCAGGTCAGAATAAGTCATTGTGTACATTTTCAAGGCCATAGTCTTATTTTAGGAGAAGTTATAGTCAATCAAATTTTGGAAAAAACATGAAAGCGAGGCTAGTGAGGCTAGAATGTTTTTTCTCATACAAATGCTTAAAATTTCAGTGAGCCATAACTTTGCAACCATTTAACCAAAAATACTCAAACTTTGCAAGATGATACATTTTGCAGCACTTGTTTCCGTGATATCATTAATTTCGCTGAAAGCTTGGCCAAACAAAAAACTACCTGACGGCCATATTTGCATTCGGTGTATACCGCTTCTGATATGCAACTAATTCCTCTTGAACTCGTTAAAACTAATCGTGACGGTGTACGTAAAGCAAGAGAAGCATATCTTATTGAAAGAGGTCAGACCCTAGAACCTTTAGGTTTAAATAGAAGAGATGAAACATGACATCTCTTCTAAGTTTCCATTACTTATATTTATTGTATTGTCAGACCTATGTCGTCATTTCATCCGGTTTGAAATATTTGAATCTCCAGCATGATAGCTGTTTTGTAATTCTTACGGATGCAAGTGGTTACTTTTGTACACTCTTTAAGCAAGACTCGAAATTCGGTTCTTTGGTGAACTTTATCAGTTGCTCCCATGTAGAAAGGTCTCATAAAACGATTTGACGTTGTAGAATGTTAGCTACTTATGAGCGCTTGGGGAGGATCAAATGTTCTATTTTTTTGTCGAATTCGAACGCGGAAGTTTTTTCACGAGACTTGTTTTGATCCCCGCGAAAGCCATCAACCAAGACCGCGTATTACAAAAAGCATTTGACAGCTAGTGACAGCTAGTATGTAATTAAAACCCACATCTCTCATTCCTCCACGTGCCTGTACATATGATCTCAGGAGGCTGTAGGGCAACCTCGTTCCCAGGGTCTCTCTCTCTTCCCGCCCCCTGGAGCGAGAGAGAGAGAGAGCTCGCTCCAGGGGGCGGGAAGAAGAGAGACCCTGGGAACGAGGTTGGCTGTAGGGCACATCAAAAAGGTCAAGGTCCATCCAGCAGGGTAAATCAAGGCGCTCTTTCAGCCAGAAGTTCACTCGCGGCTTCGCCCTCGTTTCCGGCCACCGTCCGACAATTCTCACGAAAGCGTGCCGCAAGAGAACCTCTGTCACCCAGGGTAAGGGTTAAATAAAATGAAGAACTAACATTCGCTTTCCTGTAAAGGGTATTAAAAAACAGTATACTATCCAACTACCTTATTACATGAAATTTTGGCGACACGTTAATTTAGCGATTTTGAAAAATCCATATTTAGCGGCACTTTAATTTAGCGATTTTTCGTAAATTTTGGAACATAGTCATAGTCACTTAATTTTCGCGATTTCACGAGCTGAAACTTTGGCGAATTTATTCAAAACTTTTACGACGATAATAGAACATTTATGTAATAAAATCATAAACGTCAATAGCTTCATTTAAATCACTTTAATGCGATAAAAACAAAATCGTTCTGAAACTTAATTTTGAACGAAACAAACGAAACTGCAACTGTAATGTCATATCTTAAATTTTCACACAGAGTCAATGCTCCTTTTACTGTGCACGAGATATCTGATACACGTCATATCGACCGTCAATGAAACTGACCAGACGGCGGAATTTCATATTGTGCTCACTTTAATTTAGCGACGATTGAAATTTAGCGACACTTAATTTTGGTGCATTTTAATTTAGCGATTTTTAGAAAAATCGCTAAATTCGCTAAATTTAAGTGTCGCCAAAATTTCATGTAATAAGGTAACTTGTTTTTATTTCTCTCTACGAATTCCAGAAGTGAATGTCATGGACAACATAGACGAAATTCTACAACTAGTCATCGGTATTGCAATACTTGTTTCCAGTTTCCTTATCAACGCAAACCGTGTTAAAAAAGGCATCGAGTTATGCAAGGAATGCTTGGTTTTCGTGAACAACAAGGCTCTGGAAAAAGAAAACGCATTCGTCAGGTTCATATACATATTCGTATATTCTCAAATGTTTAATGGGTGCGTTCTTATCAATGATTACACAAGTGCGATAAAATGCGGTAAAAAGCTTCTGGTTTTATTTCACGGAAGTGGTGAAAGAGTCAAAGAAAGGAATGTAGTCTTTGCAATGGCGCAACTGCATCAATGTCAATGTAAATATAAAGAAGCACAAGCACTTTACAAGGAAGTACTTAGTATCATGATGGAAACTGGACACAGGCAAGGATTGGGAACCTGTTACGGCGAACTAGGAACAGTATGTTTTAATCTTGGTGACTATGCCAAGGCCAGAAAATATCTCGAAAAAGCGCTTGCGATCACAATAGAAATTGGTGACTCAAACGAAGAAGCAACAATATACGGAGACCTGGGAAATGTGTTCCAGTCTCTCGGTGACAAATCCAAGGCCAAAGAATATCTCGAAAAAGCACTTGTAATCAAAACACAAATTGGTGACCTAAACGGAGAAGCAACAATATACGGAGACCTGGGAAATGTGTTCCAGTCTCTCGGTGACTATACCAAGGCCAAAGAATATCTCGAAAAAGCATTTGCTATGAAAAAACAAGTTGGCGAACTAAACGGAGAAGCATCAGTATATGGAAACCTGGGAAATGTGTTCCAGTGGCTCGGTGACTATACCAAAGCCAAAGAATATCTCGAAAAAGCACTTGCTATCAAAAAACAAGTTGGCGACCTAAACGGAGAAGTTACAACTTACGGAATGCTGGGAACTGTGTTCAACTCTCTCGGTGACTATACCAAGACCAAAGAATATCTCGAAAAAGCACTTGCTATCGAAAAACAAGTTGGCAATCTAAACGGGGAAGCAACAGCTTACGGAAACCTGGGAAATGTGTTCCAGTCTCTCGGTGACTATACCAACGCCAAAGAATATCTCGAAAAAGCACTTGCTATGAAAAAACAAGTTGGCGAACTAAACGGAGAAGCATCAGTATATGGAAACCTGGGAAATGTGTTCCAGTCTCTCGGTGACTGTACCAAGGCCAAAGAATATCTCGAAAAAGCACTAACTACCAAAAAACAAGTTGGCGATCTAAACGGAGAAGCAACAGTTTACGGAAACCTGGGAACGGTGTTCCACTCTCTGTGTGACTATGCCAAGGCCAAAGAATATCTCGAAAAAGCACTTGCTATCAAAAAACAAATTGGTGACCTAAACGGAGGAGCATCAGTATATCGAAACCTGGGAAATGTGTTCCAGTCTCTCGGTAACTGTACCAAGGCCAAAGAATATCTCGAAAAAGCACTAACTACCAAAACACAAGTTGGCGATCTAAACGGAGAAGCATCAGTATATGGAAACCTGGGAAATGTGTTCCAGTCTCTCGGTGACTATACCAAGGCCAAAGAATATTTCGAAAACTCAATTGCGATGAGTAAAGCGATTGGAAACATTGAAGCAGAGTTAACACACCGCACTACACTTTCATATGTAATGCTATTGGAAGGCAACATACAGGAAGCTCAATCGCATCTCTTTGACACTGTTAGTAAGTTTGAGGATATGCGAACTTTACTAAAAGATAATGACCAATTTAAAATATCACTTTTTGACAAGTACGTTAATTCCTACCATTTGCTTAGTAGACTGTTTCGTGAAACTGGAAATCCTGATAGGGCAGTTTATCCTTTAGAACTTGGACGGCAAGGGCCCTGGCAGACTTAATGTCATCTCAATACTCCGTGGAAAAACGAATATCAGTCAATGCACAGACATGGGTGGGTATTGAAAGGATGATGAAGAGTGAACGTAACTGTAATTGTCTATACATTTCCTATTATGGACAAATGATATTTTTGTGGGTCCTTAAAGCAAACAAACCAACACTTTTCCGACAAAAGGACGTCAATGAATGTTTGCTCAACAAAGCATCGGTAAGAACTGTGAACAATGTTTTTGGCAGCGAAATCTTTAGAACGTTGCACGTCTTAGCTGAAGAGCAGTGCGAAGATCGATCCTGGTTTCCTTTTAACGCTAACCATCAAACGCCTGAATCATTTCAGAAAGATGGCCTTGCAGGTCTACGGCTTGAGGAGGATGAGAACCAACAACCCGACCCGACTCTTAATGATTGCTACAACATGATAATTGCTCCTGTTGCTGACTTATTGGATGAGCCTGAAATCATCATTGTTCCTGACCGTTCCTTGTTCAAAGTTCCATTTGCAGCGTTAAAGGATGAAAGTGATAAGTATCTTTCGGAGACTTTTAAAATCCGCATCCTTCCTTCTTTGATGACTCTGAAGCTTATTCAGGACAGCCCAGCAGACTATCACAGTCAGACTGGAACACTAATAGTGGGTGATCCTGTTGTCGGTCACGTGCTTTATAAGGGACGAGTTGAGAAGATAACAGAACTGCCTTCTGCAAGGGAGGAAGCAAAGATGGTTGAACAACTACTTGGAGGTCAGCTTTTGTTAGGACAGCAAGCAACTAAGCAGGCGGTAAATCAAAACATTAATTCAGTGACTCTGATACATTTCGCTGCTTATGGTGATGCTGATAGAGGAGAAATTGTTCTTGCTCCTCCACCTTCCATTACCACGACTCCACAAGAAGAAGACTATTTATTGACAATGGCTGACATTTCGCAGGTTCAACTGCGAGCCAAACTGGTAGTCCTCAGCTGTTGTCACAGTGCACGTGGACATATCAAAGCGGAGGGAGTTGTTGCTCGAGCGTTCTTGGGATCCGGTGCACGCTCCGTGTTGGTGGCCCTGTGGGCCATACAAGACAGTGCAAC
The DNA here is from genome assembly GCA_022457155.1 of Cladopsammia gracilis. Classification (NCBI taxonomy): domain Eukaryota; kingdom Metazoa; phylum Cnidaria; class Anthozoa; order Scleractinia; family Dendrophylliidae; genus Cladopsammia; species Cladopsammia gracilis. The sequence continues at coordinate 756,037 of JAJGOT010000428.1, forward strand.
AAAGGAGTTCATGAGTCGTTTCTACGAGCACCTTGTTGGTGGAGAAAGTGCCAGTGAATCACTTCACCAGGCCATGAAGTGGATGAGAGCAAATGGCTTTTCTGACGTGGGGCAGTGGGCGCCTTTTATGCTGATTGGAGATAATGTGACATTCGATTTTGAAAAGTAAAGGTACTATTGTGATGTAATATTTTTTTATTATTCAACTGTGACGTCATTTTACCTTATTATTATTTACAAACAAATATTCATATATTGTTTCACAAACTATAGATGAAAGGGTTTGTGAGTTTAGTTGGGAGGGCGGGGGGGAGTGTTCCATTTTCTTACGTGTTTTTTTTTTTTTTTAACTGTCTGTTGCTGAAAGGGGGTAGACAACATCGTGAAATCAAACATTCCAGAACATTTCCGGGACATTAAAGAAATGGCAAAAAATATAAACGAATAAAAATAGAAATTTTCTGTCCTTTGACGATATGCTTGACCAACGGAAACTTCTATTCAACTTCTATTGGTCAAATTACGGGTCAATATGATTTACAAAATTTGCTATAATTTTGCAGGATGTCATTGATAGAATTCCACAGAATTTCGTTCAATTCATAGGTAAAGTCGCACACGAGCCATAGGTGGCCCACACGGCCGGAGCTTAATCAGGTTTCTGTAGAATGAATCAATTAGGAATATTGCTACCCCTCCCCTCCCCTCCACCCCTCCCTTGGATGGGATGCTAGTCCATCGCAGGGTTACCCCAGCATTTTATCGCCGGTACCCATTTTACACTTGGATGAGAGAGACAATGTGGAGTAAAGTATATTAGCTGCGGTCACACTAGCCATTTTACCCTTTTTTAAGAGGCTCTTGGCCACAGGGAAGCAACTTTCTGTGTGTGACCGATTTCCCCAGAGTGAAATTGCCCTTGGAAAATTTCCATGGATACGTAAACAAAGAACAAAATAATTGCCCATGATAGTTCCAGAGTTTAGTCCTATGTGTTAACAAGAACCTAAAGTGACTTAACCAATCACGAAAACGTGATATGTACCAAACATTAGAAAACACGTGCAGTCCGTGCAGTCGTGCTACAACATGATTAAAACCCAGAGCGAGCCCAACCCAAGCTATTTCCCCATGGGAGCTTTGGGGAAGGGCTCTAGTGTGACCGCAGCTATTGTCTAAGGAAACAACACGACGGCCGTCCACCAAGCGGCCGTCGACCACCGATCTTTAGATCTGAAGTCCAACGCGATACCCACTACACCACCGCACAGGCTAACCACTACACACCGCACAGGCTATCCACTACACCACCGCACCGGCCAACCAGCACACCA